>KK900720.1:55315-65900 GCA_000696445.1 Aquilaria agallochum
AGTTACAAAGAAACAGCAAATGGAAGAAATTATAAAGACTTACCCGGAGAACAGCCTAGAAATTATACGTGAATGCAAGGGATATGGTCAATGAGGGGCCAATACTCTCCGATATCCTCTTTGCACTTGGCTCCCAAAAGAGGACATTCTTCCAACACAAAAATTTCAAGTGAGGGAGGAAAATAGAAATCTTTTGGTAAGTACTCCAGCCTTGGGCATTTATGAAATTCTAACACTTTAAGAGAAGTGAGGTCTCGGAGGAGGCCTGGTGGCAAGGATTTCCACTCCTTCATCCAACCCATTGTCAAATCAATTAGATTCGATGGAAGCAGCAGGCCATCAGGTGGAGGTATGTGGGAAATGGTCAAGCTTTGCAGAAAAGTGAGGCGGTCCAAGCCCCATAGCTGCATTGGCTGCTTTATACTCTTACATCCAATACAGAGATTCCATACATTCGGGGGCAAACCGCCTTCTGGGAAAGACTCAATCATCGGACAATTTTCAATTGTCAGTAGTTTAAGAGATGTGAGGCTGCTTAGTGCTGGTAGGGCCTTCAGAGTTTCAAAGTTTTGTAAATGGAGGCGCACAAGAGTGTGGGGCAATCCGCCTGCTTCTAGAAGAGACTCCACCTTTGGACAGCTCTCTATGGTTAATTCTGTGAGGCACTGGAGGCTACGGAATGTTGGTAGTGCTTTTAGATTCTTGAACCCTCTTATCTCAAGTTTCTGAATATTATTAGGAAATGCGATGCCACTATCAGGGAAAAGCCTTGATCTCTCATCTGAACTTGAACGTCTGATCTTCAAACTTGTGAGATGGTTCAGTCTTTTCTCCCCCAAAAAGCATGAGGTTCTCAAATTATCACAACTGTAAATCCGAACTTCTTCAAGCATGCTTCCAGCTTCGGGGATTATAGCCTCGAGTTCAGTCTGTAAGTTTCTGCAGCAGGATATATAGAGTGATTTGAGCGTCACTGGCAACCTACCTGGGGGAAATGATTCAAGACGAGGGCAGTTTTCTATTTCTAAATTTTCAAGCCACGTGGAGGAACTCGTCTCATCATCATGCATGATTTCCCATGGAAGACATTCCAAATTTTCACATGCCCTGATTTTCAAACTTTTAGTCATCAGTGGCAGCTTCCATCCTACAAAGGATTTCAAATGTGGGTTGCCAACGATTTCTAACTCTTTGAGACCTTTCACGTCCTTCATATCAAACAATGGATGCACATCTTGCACACACAAGTAATCAAGAGAAGTGACATCAACTATGTTACCGAGAACAGCCCCACCAGAACGGTGTATTCTCAAACGGTCAAGTGATGGGAGGCTTACCTTAGTAGGTCTTAATACTGGACAGCTGATAATTTCATGGCTGGTTAGGGAATGCAAGTTCCCAGGTAAGTTGCCTATCAGTTTGGAGCACTGAGAAAGTCTAAGATTTTTAAGACATGGGAATATCCCATTAGTTCCACCATCACCACCATCGAAACACTTCCACTCCTCCCAAGCTTGCATACCTCTAAACTCCAGAGTTTCTAATGACTGAAAACTGCTATTTGAAACAAAAGAATCCTCAATCCCGAAAAATTCCATGCCCACCACTTGCACGCTCTGCATGCCACTTATGATCAAAACTTTAAGGGATGCTAATTTTCCCACCGATGGTAATGAACTAATTTGCACACAGTTGCCAATTTCGAGAGTTGTCAAATTAGGTAATAATGATGGATCACTTACCCAAGCAGGAAACCTAGAATCGTTGTAGCCTTGGAAATTAAGAGCTTTTAGGCTGTGGTGAGGTTTCAATTGGTTCAACACCTGCATTTCCCTACTTTCACTTATCCCAATATTTGAATCATGGCTCCACGACAAAGACAATTGCTTTAGAACAGTGTTTGAAATATATGACACCCCAGCATCTGGAATAACTGCCACATTTTGTGGATTTTTAATGGATAAATCACCGTAAAGATGGGGCAAGAATATTAAATCTCCTAGTCTTAACTCGAGAACTCTGTCTGAAACCACAGGAAATTTGGATAATAATATCTGGAGATTCGTTAGCTTGATTATTCCTACTGGTATGCTTTCCAACTTGGGGGTAGCTCTGATATCAAGAAAACAAAGCTCTAACAAATTACCAATTGCAGCTGGTAACTCTTTGAGCTCACTGCATCCTCGTAAAATTAGTGTTTGCAAGTATATGAGAGAAGTCAGTGATTCAGGTAGTGATTTGATGTCATTGTAAGACAAGTCAACATACCTCAACTGTGTCGGGAAATCCGGTACCGTCTCTAGAAAAAGCCCACCTAGACATAAAGTCCTCAAGCATGTAAAATCAGGCAGAAATTCAAGGAAGAAATGCGGGGTCGGGATGCCGTGAAGATTATTCAACACAAACCACGTTCTCAATCTCTTAGCTTCCTTGGGATCTTCAAATCTTTTTAAGGTATTAAATTTGCACTGACATAATAAAAGGTGGCGAGCTTTCTTAGAAATTGCAGGTTGTAATTTGTCGCTATACAAATCACAAGGCAAATGAGAGCAAGATTCTCCAGCAATAGACTGAGCTAGACCATGTATCAGATCATGCATCACAAAGCGTGACTTCTGAACACTTGATTGCTGAAAAAAGGCTCTCAATACCAATTCATGGAAGGCCTCATAGCATAGGCCGCTCATTAACTTGGTCCCGCCAAGGTGCTTTAAAAATCCTTCAGCCATCCATAGCATAACGAGTTCATCCTTGTCAAACTCATAGTCCTTTGGAAACATTGCACAATAAACAAAGCATCGCTTCAAATGAGAAGGAAGATGATGGTAGCTTAATCTCAAAGCTGGAATGATGTTGCTCCTCTCTTTTGGTAATTCCCATATTTTGCTATTTACCATATGTTCCCAATATTGCGAATCATAATTGCCACGCAGGAGTCCGCCAAGTGTTTTTGCTGCTAGTGGCAATCCCTGACATTTCTTTACAAGTTCCTTCCCAATTTTTTCAAGGTGTGGGTGTGCCTCAAAATCTTCTACATCTAATGCATGTCGGGTAAACAATTGCAAACATTCATCATTTGTCAACGTCTGAAGAGCATAAGAAGGAATCTGACCCATTGACATGAGCGATGCCACACTTTCATTACGAGTAGTGACGATTATTTTAGATCCACCTGCCCCTGCAAGAAAAGGCCTCTGCAAAATATTCCATTGCTCATAACTTTCGTTCCACACATCATCTAAAATGAGTAAAAACTTTCGCTTACCCAACGACTGTTCTAACTTTGTCTGAAGAAAATTTAACTCAGCATTGATGTCAGAGCTACTTTGTGTTATTTCTTGCAGAATAGATCGTGTCACCCTGAGAATGTCCAACTCCTCGGACACGCACACCCATGCTCTTAGGTCGAACCGATCCTTGACAACCCTTGGATCGTTGTAAACAAGCTGAGCAAGAGTCGTCTTGCCAAGCCCTCCCATCCCAACTATTGGAATAACACAAACACCGGGATCATCTCTTAGCAATAAGTTCACGATGGCCTCTTTGTCTCTCTCTCTCCCATAAACATGAGGCTCAACCAAACAAGTTGAAGGCACCTTATCTATGGGTCTGCGGGTTCTTTTTTTTTTTTTGTGAGATTTGCTGAAAATTAAACTCGACCCTCTTTCTGTCAACTTGCTGTAGCTTGCTCGTTACCTCCCTAATCATGGGAATCAAGGCAGTGAAATTAGGCACCGAGTTTGGTCTGGGCCTTCTACATGGCTTACTGCTGTTTGCGGGAGCATCCACCTGCAACTCACTGGTCTTCACCGAGAACTCGAAACGATCAAAGATGTCCTCCATGTCGAAAGCCAAATCTTTAAGATCAGAGAGCCAGGTCTCAACATCAATATCTGCAATTTGCTGCTCCTCTGCATGATCAAGCACTGCTTGGATTTGGGGAAGCAAGTGCCTCCACTCAGCCAGCTGGGCTTCGACTTCCACTTCGTTTTGTTTGTTGAAGACACTCCGTAGCCCAGAGATAAAATCCAACTTTTCAAAAATCGATCCAAAAAGAGAAGACAGGAAAGCCTCCCCCACAAATCCGGCTAGAGCTTGCATTTTGTATTCTACAAGATTCATCAATATAATACTGTAAGTCATTTGCCCAGAGAGGGGGAGGGGCTGAAAAAAGGTTTAGCAAGAAGTGCAATAAAAAACAATACAATTCTATTCCGTTTCCAACTTAAAAAACGGTGTTTAAACAAACAGAAAAGACTAAACGATAAAAGAAAAAGAGTTGCTGTTAAATTGAAGTTGTGAAGATCTCTAAACCATACCTTTGGCTTGCACTTTTGATGTTCAAGATCAATCCGCAACCAAACGTTGATTTAGCTAAAACAAGGGAATATGAAAAAGGAGGCTAGAAGGAAGATGCTTTTAGCAGCGAGATCGACAAGGAACAAAAAATGAAGCATGAGAGATGAAGGTTTATTTCTATATGGGTCTTGAAATTTCGCAAACCTTTCATCTTGTGGTAGATTGAGACGTGAGAGTAAAAAAACAAATGAGTAATAAATTTAAACTGACTGATATTTTTTTTATAATTGGTGAATAATCTAAATTATCGATTTTACCTCTAACACAAGATAATTTGATAACTGCCATCGAGTATATTTAAATTTTTTTGGTAAATTTTAATAATTAATAAACTGGTTAAATTATTATTTTTTTCCTCTCTAAATGCAGGATTTGTCTTTTTCCTCTAGTGGATTTGGGGAAAAAAGGAAGAGGAAATAAGTGTATGTTTTAAATTTCTAGAGCTAAAGTTCAAGATTAAATGCAATTAACGTATATATAATTTTAACATGCTCAGAAGCCAACAATCAAAACAAAGAAGCAGGTGATGATTATCCATCAAGAAATTGTTAGTTAATTGTACATCCTTTTCGCTGCAATTTCTTATTATCTGGACTTCTTTTCATGCTTAGTCACCTTGTCATTCTTAAGCAATTCAATAACTATCACCCACCCACCCACCAGACCAGACTGCTTCCTGGAATTTGTTTGCATATAGAAGCTCACCTTCCTGGACCGGGTTAACTGTGGGTCCTAACCTTTATTATTATTTTCTTAATATCATTTTCATTCCTAATCTCCATATCTTCCACTTTGACTCCTAACTTGCTATGAATGTTCCAATTTTATCATTTTTGCAGTCGAAATATTAGTTGTAATGAAAAACGCCACATAAGAACAAGTTGTAGAGAAAATTACACAGTTTGTGTTAAGAGTAGTATGTCAACATGGACGTTGATACGTGCTGACTTGGATGTTGATCTGTCAAAGTCCTAACTTACAGAAATACGGACGTGATGGAGAACAACCAGATTAGGATTAAACTTCTTTATCGTTACTCTATTGTTGTTTGTGTTTATCTCGCAATTGCTGGAATATGTATATATACACATGAATCCTTCTAGTGAAGTATGCAACAATAGAAACAAGAAATTAAAAGCTATGCTCCTGTTTTTTTTTTTACATGGTATCAGAGCAGAACACGATAACTAAAACATAAGTAGCGATAAAGATGGAGGCGCTTTGCCAAAGCTAGGAGGAAGGGGTGCCGGAAGTGGATCGTCGGCCAGCATCTTTCAAGATCCTACCTCACCATATTTTCTCACTTCAGCCGACTACACAAACTCCCCCTAGTTCCAATACAGCTGGATGCGAACAACTACTCTAGATGGAAGAGAGCAGTTTTGAACGTCTTTAGAAGCAAAAACAAAGTTGGGTTTGTGGACGGAGAACTGCCGAAACTAGAAGAGGATGCAGTCGAAGTATTGGCATGGAATAAATATGATGGTCTGGTAATCTCATGGCTCACTAATTCCGTTTCTCCTAATTTACATGATTCAATAGCATATCATGATACAACATTTGTGCTCTGGCACGATTTAGAAGAACGCTTTGGGCACACCAATGAGCCACGTGCTCATGAACTAAGGAAGAACATAGCACTTGCGAACCAAGGAACGATGAGTGTTGCTGCATATTATACTAAGCTAAAAGGTTACTGGGATGAACTAGGCATTTATGCTCCTATACCTAACTGCACTTGTCTTGCAGTGAAAGAATGGTTGGCTGAGAAAGAAAAGGAACGAACACATCAATTCTTGATGGGCTTGGATAAAAAATTCAAGACAATACGTTCCCAGATTTTGGCAACATAACCACTTCCCACCTTAAACCGAATTTATGCAATGATCGTCTCAGAGGAAAAGCAGCTGTCTATCACGCAGGCAGAAGAGATAGAGTCAACAGGTGCCTTTGCAGCACACATGCGAGGAACGCAAACCAAAAAAATCCAAGCCAAAATAAATCAGAGAAACCATCAAGTTCCCAAATGCGAACATTGCAAAAAATTAGGACACGTCCAGGAGGACTGTTAGGAGATGAAAACCCACCAAGGAGGTCATCAAGTCCCCATATGCGACCATTGCAACAAATTAGGACACATCCAGGAGGACTGTTGGGAGATAATCGATTATCCCAAGAATTGGCAGCTAAAAGGGAAACCAAGACGAGGTAAAGGGAACGTGAATCTGTGTAGTGAGGGGGACAGGAAAGAAGACTTCAACGCCCCTTCAGTAAACTTAACCACCGAGTAGTACGAGCAGCTTCTTGGTTTGTTGAGCAAGGACAAGGGACAGAGTATGGCCAACTACGTAGGTAAGAAACAAAGCCAAACGTTTCTAAACACCACATGGATCCTTGTTACTGGAGCTTCCAACCACATTACTTCTAAGCGAGGTAACCTACAAAACACCAAAACTATGTTAAATCACAATATACGTTTACCTGATGGTACTACCAAGACCATTAAGGAATCTGGTATCTCTTTTTTGTCTTCAAAACTTGTTCTACAAGATACATTGCATGCACCTGGTTTTACATGTGACCTTGTTTCCATTAGCAAACTCACCAAAGACAATAACTGTGTGGCCATTTTTTTCCCGAATTTTTGTGTCTTATAGGACCTAGCCACTGAGAGAATGATTGGAGTGGGTGACTAGAAAGGAGGGTTGTACTATTTTAAGAAAGATGAAGGAAGAGTTCAAGCAAACATGGTGGAATTCGAGACGGCTAATTTATGGCAGCAAAGATTGGGACATCCTTCACATGATAGGACCACAGCCATTACAAGTCTTTCCCACATTAATTTTGAAGGAGTTTGTAAGGAATGTTTGGTCTGTCCCCTTGCCAAGGCCGCTAAACAACCTTTTCTTTTGAGCAATAAGAAGACTCATGGTATTTTTGAGCTTATTCATATAGATATTTGGGGGCCCTATCACACACCTGCCACCTTTGGAGCACATTTCTTTCTCACCATTGTTGATGATTTTTCTAGATCCACATGGACCTATTTGATGAAATATATGCATAAAGCGCCAAAGATCCTTGAGAATTTTTACCAACTTGTCAAGAGTCAATTTGGTGTCAAAATAAAAAAGGTGAGAAGCGACAATGCCTTAAAATTGACTGAAGGAATCATGGGTATTTTCTATAGGTCCAAACGGATAATTAATCAGACCATTTGCACAGGAACACCACAACAAAATGGTGTTGTGGAACGAAAGCACCGAGACATCCTCAATATAGCCAAAGCCTTAAGGTTTCAATCCAACCTACCTATACGCTTTTGGGGGGAAGGCATTCTTACAGCTACACACCTCATCAATAAGTTACCCACTACTTCCCTAAAGAACAAGACACCATATGAGGTCCTTTTTGGTCAGCCACCATAATATGATCCTCTTCGCAACTTTGGGTGCCTTTGTTTTGCAATTAATCCCATGCAGCCACGTGACAAGTTCCAACCTCGCTCCCAAAAGTGCATTTTCATTGGATATCCACCTAATCAAAAGGGTTATCGATTATATGACCTGGAGCAACACAAATTCTTTGTTTTACGGCACATTAACTTTCATGAACATGTTTTTCCTTTTAAGGAAGAAAAACCAAACCACACCAATACTCCCATACCTATGCAACAACCCGAGATTATAGAAGATGAACTTTTCACTCCCGATCTAACAGTTTCATCAGAACAAGAATAAAGTGACCATCCAGCCGAAATCAACAATGAGGTTATACCAACGCATCAAGACCTGCCTTGAAAAAGCAGTCAAAACAAGCAGCTACCAGACTACTTGAAGGATTTTGAGTACAACCTTCCTGGACAATCGGCCCACTTCAACTCAATCTCTTCAGGTAACCCATATCCTCTTTCCTCCTTCCTTACTTACAAACCTTTTTCTCGCAACCACCAATCCTTTCTTGCAGTTGTGATGGCACACTCTGAACCTACATCTTACTCAACAACTGAAGAAGACTCATGCTAGCAATCGGCAATGGAAGCAAAACTTGAAGCATTGGAATCAAACAAAACGTAGGAGCTACAGTCATTACCAACTGGGAAGAAAGCCATTGGATGTCGATGGGTTTATAAAATTAAGTATAAGTCTGATGGGACAATAGAGAGATACAAAGCAAGGCTGGTAGCCAAGGGATACACACAGGTTGAAGGACTCGACTACCATGAAACTTTTGTTCCTGTAGCTAAGTTAACCACTGTGCGTTGTTTACTTGCAATTGCTGCCTCAAAAAACTAGGAGTTGCATTAGCTAGACGTGCATAATGCTTTCCTCCATGGCAATTTGCATGAAGACATATATATGCAACCGCCCCTAGTTACCCCCTTTCTAATGACATGTGTGTCTGCAAGCTTCGAAAATCCTTGTATGGACTTAAGCAAGCCTCACGAGAGTGGTTTGCAAAGCTATCAAGTGCCTTCATTGATTATGGATTCATCCAATCAAAAGCAGACACTTCTTTGTTCACTTGGCACTCTCACGACACATTTCTGGTTGTTCTAGTCTACGTCGACGATATGGTGGTAGCGGGCAATGATTCACAGGTGTGCTGCCAGCTCAAACAGTTTCTTTATACACATTTTCACCTAAAAGACTTAGGACGACTCAAATTCTTCCTCGGTTTGGAAATTGCGCATGAGGAGGGTGGTATATTCATCAGTCAATGAAAGTATGCTCTTGACATCCTGGAAGAAGTAAGTCTCATTAACGCCAAACCAAGTCCAACTCCTATGCAGCAACAACACCATCTTGAGTGTTCCACTACCACCATTCTCAAGGACACCTTTCCATACATGTGCTTAGTTGGGAGACTACTATATCTGTCGGCCACTAGGCCGGATATAACTTACGCCGTGAACATGCTCAGTCAGTATATGCACAGTCCAACAGTTGATCACTATAACGCTGCACTTCTCGTCCTCACATACATCAAGCTTGCACCAGGACAAGGGCTGTTGTACCCACGATCCAATGACCTGCAGCTACGAGGCTATTTTGATGCAGACTGGGGAGCATGCCCCTCAACTAGAAGATCCATCATCAGGTATTTCACCACCCTGGGTCTTGCACGCATCTCTTGGCGAACCAAAAAGCAAGTAACTGTGAGTTGGTCATCAGCCGAAGCAGAATACCAGTTGATGGCAGCTGTCACCAATGAACTCATATGGGTACGATCATTGCTGAGAGACCTTGATGTCGATCACACAAGGCCAATGCAACTTTTCTGCGATAATCAAGCCGTCATACATATCGCAGCCAACCCCGTCTTTCACGAACGAACAAAGCACATTGAGATGGATTGCTACTTCATTCGTGATCGCATTATTGCCAAAGAATTAGAAACTAGCTACCTCCCTTCTCAAGCTCAGCCAGCAAATATTTTTACTAAAGCACTGGGCACAGACCAATTTCATACATTGATGCTCAAGCTGGGTATCTCAAAGCTCCATACTCCAGCTTGAGGGGGACTGTTAAGAGTAGTATGTCAACATGGACGTTGATACATGCTGACTTGGATGCTGATCTGTTAAAGTCCTAACTTACAAAAATACAGATGTGATGGAGAACAACCAGTTTAGGATTAAACTTCTTTATCGTTACTCTATTGTTGTTTGTGTTTATCTCGCAACTGCTGGAATATGTATATATACACATGAATCCTTCTAGTGCAGTATGCAACAATAGAAACAAGAAATTAAAAGCTATGCTCCCTTTCTTTTTACAGTTTGTCCTTCACTTTATATTTTTAGCTTAATCAATACCTTAATGACTTTATAAGAAGCAAGTAATTAAAGCAGCATGCAGGCTACATATTCCTATCATTACTCTTTCAATAGATTGTGCTCTGATGAATACTCATAAGTGTAATGTTATTAAGGGTTAAATCATCATTATACACTTTGACTATGATTAATTTCTATATTCTCAGCATTTTCCCACCGGGTTAGTGTTCATGTATTACTATTCACCTGTCACTATTAATACGCGTATTTCACTGTTCATATGCATTTTACTATTCATCAATATTAAACAATTATTTTTTTACATAGGTAAAATCATCACTTGGTGACCCTTCACGAGAAAAATCATATCTGGAGCTGTAGATGTCGGAACTGAGTGATTCCAAATTCATCTGAAAGCCAACACATAGATCTCAAAATTTGCTTATT
>KK900720.1:66015-132671 GCA_000696445.1 Aquilaria agallochum
TGTGAGCTAATTTGATCATTTTCATTGCCAAAATCTGATTATAGATGAGACCCTTCGTTATTTCGCGTGTTGAAGAGCAGTTTTGGTAGAAAAATCATAACTTGAGCTACGGATGTCCGATTTGTATGAGCAAGCTATCGATTCGAAGCTAAAGAGGAGATCTACAACTTATGTGCTTGAGGAAGAGCTGATCTGATGTCTACAATGGTCAAAAAATTAAAATAAGTTGCAGCTTGCCATTATTGATTTGTATTTACCTACATTTTACTATTTTATTTTTACCATTTCACCCACCCCAAAACTCTATAAATAGGCACCTTGGGGGGAGGGTGAAGGGGGCCACTTTCTTAGGCCTTTTCNTTTTACATGTTGTTTACTTTTATTATGTCTAACTAATCTTCATTTTGCTAAGGTGAAAGGGTGAAGCTTTTGGTGTAGAGGTTATGATTGATTTGAATGGATCACAACGTTAACGGTATTTTCTTCCTTAATCTATTTAACTTGCTTCCTTGTTAAGTAGGAGTCTTGATTCATCATAGTCAAATCATTGGCACTAAAGCTGCTTGATTTCCTCTGTAGAAAATGGCTCTGCCGGCTATATTAGAATCTTGAGTTTTTGTCGACAAAGGTTGGCATGATGGATACTTGAATCCATTAGCAAGTGTTGGCGTTTTAAGATCAATGAAACTTAATAATAACTAAATTCCCCTTTTGGGACCTCCCTTATGTGTGGATCTCAATTGAGTGGTAAGATTGGCTAAAATTAATCATAACCGATATACTAAAAGTGGATTCCCTAACCTTAGCTATTTTATTTGAATTTAAATTTTTAATCAACACTTGTTCACATCATTCACAAAAATTTTCCTTCACTTTTGTAATTTGTATTTCTTGATTCACTTCCCTGTGGTTCGGCACTTGGACTCCCGATATTTTATTACTTGTGAAAACCTACACTTGGGTTACAACTGCTAGAGAGCAGCAAGTTTTTGGCACCGTTGCCGGTGAAGTAAAATTAGAGTACAAGTTTAATTTTTTTTTCTTTTTGTTCTTTTTATTTTATTTTATTTTATTTTTTGTTTGTTCTTTATATGGCAGGCTGAGTCTCCTACCTCTTAATTTGTGTTAATCTTATTTTTCTTTATTGTTGAATGGAAGGCTGAGCTTCTTACATTTTATTTTCTATTTATTTTGTGTTTTTTTTTGTTGAATGCCAAGTTGAACCTCCTATATTTTATTTTTTGTTCATATTGCTTTCTTTTAATTTAGTTTTCTTATTATTATTGTACGGAAGGCTGAGCCTCCTACCTAACTTGTTATTAATATTTGTTTTTCTTGTTGTTATTTTGTTATTGTATGAGAGCTTGGTCACGTATATCAAGTGGTAGACTGGTAAGAGAATCTTCATCTTTTTCAAACATGGCTAAACACATTAATGAACAAGAAGATAACCATTTTCTACATAATGACCAAGATCGGCCTAAGAAACTTAGAGAATACATGAACCCCATAAGAAATAGCACTCCATCATGTCTATTTTTTTCCTGCTGATGCATGTAACTTCAATTTCAAGCCAGGTATTATTCAACTTTTACCAACTTTTCATGTCTTTGATTCTGAAAATCCTTACTTGCATTTGAGAGAATTTGAGGAAGTCTGTCACACATATAACAACCTAAACTGTAGCATGAACGCCATCAAGCTTAAGCTTTTTCCTTTTTCTTTAAAAGATAAAGCTCAAACTTGGTTACAGAATCTTAGGTCAGGCTCCGTTAATTCATGGGACGAACTGCAACAATAATTTTTGAAAAAAAAAAATTCCTGCCCATAGAAGAAATTATTTCAAAAGGCAAATCACCACTTTCCCCCAAAAACCAAGTGAAATTTTTTACCAGTGTTGGGATAGATACAAAGATTTACTTAACACATGCCCACACCATGGTTTTGAAACTTGGAGATTAGACTCACATTTTTATGAGGGTTTGACACCTAGGGAAAGACAAATGGCTGAAATGATGTGCAATGGAACATTTGAGGATAAAGATCCTGACGAGGCAATGAATTACTTAGACATGCTAGCAGAAAATACACAAAATTAGGACACTGCTGGTACATATGAGGCCCCAGGTAAGACTCAAACCTTTACATCTAGTGGAGGTATTTATCATCTTAAGGAATATAATGACCTTCAAGTAAATTTTGCATCTTTAGCTGAAAAGGTTGAGGCATTAGAAATGAAGAAAATTGGTCATTTAAAATCCGTTGAAAAAATTGTTTGTCACATTTGTGAGACCAATGGCCATCCCACTAGCAATTACCCAACCTTGCCCTCTTTCAAAGAATGTTTCCATGAACAAGTCAATGCATTGAACAACTTTGATAGACCAACCCAAAATCCATACTCGCAAACTTACAATCCTGGTTGGAGGAATCATCAAAATTTCAGTTGGAAAAGTGACAATCATGCTCAACCGTTACAACCACCTTTGCACACCCAGCAAAATTTTTAACAATTTCAAAGGTATGCATGTGATGGCTCTCCTAGTTAAAGAAGGGTCTTAACCAAGTAAAAATTTATTTTTAGTTTATTTTAAGTGTTTTTATTAAATTAAGCACCTCAAGTTAGCACCTTGTTAAGCAAGAAAGGCAAGCTTAACTAAGTAAGTGAGTTCCTAAGTGTGGTTTGGCACCTTAAAGTCAAAAAGGGGTAAAATGGTAATTTTGACCCAAGTTAGAAGCATGACTGTAATTTTGATGAAATTAGGGTCATGTAAGAAATTTGGCTTAGTTAAGTCAAGACCATTAGTTATCCTAGCTATTAGAACCGTCTTTGAAGGTTTTGGGTAAAATGTTGCACTAAGTGTTTATTTGAGCCATTTAGGTCTTAAGTGGCCAAAGTGTCCAAGAGGCCAAGTGTAAGAGGCTTTTGGGCATCCTTTAGAACAANTTCCATAGCTAGAAATGGTCTTGGTTTGAAGTTATTGGTGCCATATCACGTTGGTTTTAGGTTTGGAACTCAAGAGAGCTTGGTTGAGCTAAGGAGGGCTTGTGCTTCAATTCTTGCTTGGTGGCTAAGTTTGAGGTAAGGATTTAAGTTAATTAAGCTCAAATAATGCATAGAAATGTAGTGTTTTGTGTGGGAATGAAGTGGAAACAAGACCCATGTGATTTCAGCTTGGGATGAGAAAGTTTGAGCAGGTTTCGTGCAAGGTCGCATGCTGTCGCGCAATGCTGGAAAAGCGTTGGCGACGCGTCGCCAGTAGCGATGCCATTTTGGCAATCAGCGATGCGAGTTGGCAATGTGTCGCCAAGAGATGCCAAAGTTTTCCGAATGGCAATGCCTTTGGCGACGCGTCACCAACGGTGCCGCCAAGGCATTTTGCCCCCAAGCTCCGGGCATCCTAAGAGTGTCTCAAACTCTCGGTTTTCATCCCTAGGCCAACTTAAGATGTTTCATAGCCTTGGTTGGGTCTAGAAACGATTCCTAAGTTGGGAATTATGCATTATTTAGGTGGTAACTAAATGATGTGGTTAAGGAAGAGTAAGTAATGGTGGCTAAGGAAGTTAAAGTGCTTAAGTTCCTAAGTAAGCACTAAGGGGATTAAGTCAGTTTTCAGACTCTTTGTTGACTGAGTGGAATGTCATAGACCTTTGGTCAATAAAAAGGAAACCTAAGTAGATCCCAACCGAACCATTTGGTTTGGTAGGTGAGCCACTATGGAGCTCTAAGCTAAACTCTAAGGGTTTGGCTAGTTAAACCACATTGGATGGCTACCCTGTACAAGAAATTAAGGGGAAAGGTGGGTAAGTTTGAGCGGAGGTGACGACCTACTCTAAAACCCGTAGGTGGGACTTATCGGAGGTAAAGTACCCAGGATACGAGGGCCAGTGTCTCAAGTACCTCCGCTGTTTGAGCTCACGGCAGGCTTATGGCAGCTAGTGTGTAGGAAGTCCCAAGTGTTATGTGAATTTCATATCATACATTCATGCATTGCATATTTTACATGTTGTTATTGTTTGAGTTTGTTTGTTGGTTGACCACTTGCCTGNCAAGGACTAAGGAAGGGCTTGCACTTGGAGCTTTGATAGCTCAAAGGTGGGGCTCAAGTAGATGATCTTAGTTAGGTTTTTGTCTCATGTATATAGTACCTTGTGTACTAAGGTGTTGCCTCTATTAGGATACATTGTGATATAAAACCATCTAGTTACTTTTGGGTGCATGCTAGTGGTGTTAAGTATGCACAGACTATTACTTGAAGTCGAAGTAACTAGCATTTCACTGTCTTGGCGCGTTTTGAGTATGTTTTAATTAAAATGCTCGAGCAATGTTTTTAACAAATAGTTTACTTATTCATTTGCATTACCAAGACAAAAGCATGCATATCTTTTTCTAGGTAGGCTAAGAAACTAGTTGCACATAAATTGTTTTAATTTATTTATGTCGAGTAATAGTTAGCCAATAGTAACTAAGTGGGATTCATAGTCCCTAAAGGCCTACAAGCTGAGATAATGGGGCGCTGGGGCCTCGTTCCGCGATTTTGCAGCATATGTTCCTTCTCTTAGGAAAAATTTTGAAGATACATTGCATTCATTTATGGAAAAGAAAGAGCCAATCAATGCTCAAACAAGTCAAAACATGATTGATTTGAAAGATACTCTTGCAAAATTTGCATCTGCACTCAAAATTTAGGAGAAAGGAAAATTTCCTTCTCAACCACAACCAAATCCCAAAGGTCAAACCATAGATCAAGTGAAGTCAATCAGTACACTTCGTAGCTGTTACCACCTCACAAAATGGGAGAATTACAAGTGTCATAATTGCTAAAAACCATTATATTGTGTAATTCTCACCATAGTAATTGAAGTGTGGGGGGTAAAAGGCATGATCAACACCTCCTTGAAAGTGTTCTAAGTTGGTAACTTGGTCATCGAGAAAAGCCTTAAGGATTGCTTGTTTGTCAAGCAACCTGTGGAGTTTTTTGTAAGGTTTTGAAAATTCAGGTACTCAATTGTAAAACTTTCACAAAAGAGATTTGGAGAGTTATGAGCAGGATGTGAATAGTATGAAAGTATTATTGGAAGATCAAATTGCTTATGGAAGACAAATAAGGACAAAGAAAACACAAAAAAACGCATAAAGGACATAAGTGTTCTAATGTAGGCCTTAAGATATGTATGTCTATGACTTAAGTCAAATGGAAGTTTTGTGGGATTATCCCACATAAGGAGGGCTGCTAAAGGAAGATAAGGATGGTTAAATGTGGGCCAAGAAATTAAGACTAAGAAACCATAGTCTTGCAGCAAGAAAAATGACATAAGACAAGGTTAAGACTACTTAAGTGTGTTTAGTGTACTTTTGACTATTTAAGTAGTCAAGACCACCTTTGCTTCTCTAAATTTCGGCCTCCACTAGCAAAAAGAAAGCCAGCCCTCTCCTCCACACTTCCTCTATAGCCACCATACTTTCAAACTCAAAACTACTTGCAATTGAAGTCAATGAAGCACAATTGGAAGCTATTTGGTGCTATTGCTTAAGTGCACCTAGGATCAAGCTCCAATTTCAGCATACCCATCAAGGTAATGGTTTTCTTGCTCTCATGGGTTGTTTTTTGTATTTTCAAGTAACCATGGAGCTAGGGCTAAGCTTGGAAGAGACCAATGAGCTTGATGAACCAAGCTTAGTGAGGGGAGTGCACTACTGAAGGTTTTGTGACCTAGTGTGAAGTGCACAAAGATGGCAGTAAAATGAGGGTTTCTGGAGCCCAAAATCAGTACTAACTAGTGTTAAAATCCTTCTAAGACCAAGCATTAGCTTGAGGAGGGCTGCCATAGTGATTTGGTTATGTTTATTATGTGTTTTATGGACTAACCTATGGTATATGTTGCTGTCACATTTCATGTGTTTGTTGTTTGTGTTTGGCTGCTGCATTTGGTTGCTATATCTTGTATATATGCATTGTGGATTTTGTGTTTTAGTGTCTTTGGATGCAAGTTTTTAATGATGGTTACATTTCCTATAGAACCCAAGTGCTACCCTTACTAAGTTTCTCAATGAAACTTACTCCCCTTAATTCTGTCATTTCAAGTCCAGCAGAAAGATCACCTTCAAACTAACCTTTGTGGTTTGAGTTTTGATCTGAAATTTCAGGTACATGAACTTCCATGTGTTTAGTTATGATCTGGAAAGTTTAGTGATTTTAGGAGCACATTTGGTATTTTTTGTGATGGTACTTATTGTGTTGTGCAGCAGCTGTCCAGCATCCTGTTTTTGGAGTCCATTGTGTCTCAGGAACTCCTATAACCTAGGGTGCGTATTTAGCTGAGTTAAGACCATACTGTCGTGAATCTATGCATGTACATGTAGTGTATGTAAAATGAGACAAGCATGTAAACATTTGAGTAATGTTTTGGCTATGTAAGTGATGTGGTGCAAAGCTGCCTAAGTGTGAATGATGGGCTGCTTACTTATAAATTCTATTTTACCAACATAAAGTTGTTAAAAGAAAGGGAATGTAATTCCTATGTGTAATGGAAATATATGGGATAGCCTTGGAGGGATTTCCCCTTGTGAATGAAGTGTTTGCACACTTATGAAAAATTGTATGGGCAAAATGGTCCAAAAGTTGCCAGAATTTTGACCCTGTACTTAAAGTTCTATATCTCCCTGTGTAGAAGGAATCTTTGTATGAAATTTTGAACACACCTATAGAACATCTATAGGTGGAACCGGGATTTGGAATTTATGAATTTGGAGCCCTGTAACAAAAGATATGACATTGCAAAGTTGGCTAAGTTACTGTTTATTTGGTCAGAATTTTGTAACCAAATTAAAAAAATCCATAACTTGGTCCATAGATGGGCTATTGATGTAAAACAAAATTCTTTGGTTTGCCCTAAGTCTCTACTTGATAATGGAGCAAATAAAACATGGGGTTACATGGCTAGAATGATACAGTTTATTGTAGGAATTCGGGTGCAGTGGCTGGAATTTTTGAACCTAGTAAGAATGCTTAATGTGTGGAAGCAAAACTAAGACTTGTGCTAGTGTTTTTCTTCTTAGCTACCATAGTGTGCATAAATGTGAATATGTGTGTTATGGTTAGACCAATATGCACGTATTTACATAGTGCTCAAGAGTGGTCACTTGAGTATGTACGCTAAGGGTGTTGTTCTGATGACCTACAAGACACACCAATCCTAGGAGTTTAAATGCACAGTTTTGGCACCATAATTGGACTACCCTAAAGTGGGTAACATTAGCGGTAAGGTTGTTGAAAAATCCATTCCTGATCCTTGTGAAGGAGACGATGAGTCAACTTCTAAAAGTAAAGAAGGGGTTGAACCTATACCAAGCGAAGAACAAATTGAATCTCCACCTGCACCTCCATTTCCACAGGCATTAACTATTCCTAAGAAGGTGAATAAGAATCCTGAAATTCTTGATATCTTCAAGCAGGTAAAGATCAATATCCCTTTATTGGATGCATTTAAACAGGTACCTTCTTATGCCAAATTTTTAAAGGATTTGTGCTCTGTTTAAAGAAAATTGAATGTGAAAAAGAAAGCTTTCTTGGCTGACCAGGTAAGTTATGTTATTCAAAATAACTCTGCTTTGAAATACAAAGATCCTGGCTGTCCGACAATTTCATGTTTCATTGGAGAACATAAAATTGAGCAAGCATTACTTGATCTTGGGGCTAGTGTAAGCTTACTTCCATAATTAGTTTACCAAAAACTAAATTTGGGTGAGTTAAAACCAACTGAAGTAACTCTTTTGCTTGATGACAAATCAGTGAAAGTGCCTAGAGGAATCATTGAAGATGTGTTAGTACAAGTTGATAAATTTATATATCCTGTGGATTTTATTGTTTTGGACACACCACCAGTGGAAATTAAAAATCCAATACTTGTTGTTTTGGGACGTCCATTTTTAACAACATCTAAGGCTTTGATTAATTGTAGGAATGGACTGATGAAGTTGTCATTTGGAAATATGACATTGGAGCTAAATATTTTCAATTTGCTTAAGCAACCTCCTGAAAAAGAAGATGAAAGTGAAGATGTCTGCATCATTGGTGAGATTGTAGAAAACTATATCCAAGAAGGGAATATTTCTGATCCTCTTGAAAAGTGTTTAGTTAATTCATTTGAATCAAGTATGCAAATAGATCAAGATACATCTAACACATGTTCATTTCTTGATTCTTCACAGGTGAAGGGAAACACATGTTGGAAACCAAAAAGTGAAGAGCAAAATAAAATTCACACAATTGAGTTGAAGCTTTTACCTAAACAATTGAAGTACCTAATGCCAGAGAAATATGCTAAATCAAGGCTGATATGCTGGATCATATTACTCCAAGAATTCAACATTGTGGTAAAGGATAAAATAGGCACCGAAAATGTTGTTCCTGACTATTTGTCAAGACTGACAATGAATTTAATAATTGAGGCTACACCTATAAATTATTGTTTTCCTGAAAAATTTCTATTTTCTGTCACTACAGTACCTTGGTTTGCTAATATTGTCAATTTTTTTTTGTGACAAGATAGATGCCAGCTCAATAGAGTATTCAAGATAAGAAGAAATTTCCATATGAGGTGAAAATTTTTTATTGAGATGACTCTTATCTTTTCAAATACTATCTTGACCAGATATTTACGAAATGCATACCTGAGGATAAAGTAAAAAGTGTTATTGAATTTTCTTATTTTGAAACATGTGGAGGGCATTTTTTGTCAAAGAAAACAGCTGTAAAGATTTTGCAGTTTGGATTTTATTGGCCTTCTTTGTTTAAAGATGCACATGCATTTTGCAAACTCTTTGAAAGTTGTCAAAAAGTAGGATCCATTTCTCCCGGTTAAGTGGCGGATACGGTTTTCTGTGGCTCTCAAGTTGGTTATCTCAGTTTCCCATAATAACTGATTTCTTTCTCTCTTCTCTCAATTTTTTCTCACCAATGGATTCTACTCTTTCTATTTTGCGAAAATACTCTCCTTCTCTCCCAATAAATGTTCTTAAAATAATTTATCAAGCTAGATGTGAAAGATTCAGAGTTTTTATGCACAAAGGCATTCCCGAAGAAGTGCGTTAGTTAATTGAAGCTAAGGTCCGTTTAGCTGGTGAAACCCCGGATACATTTGTGTTTCATATGCTTGGCTTAGGCAAAAGCTCTTATGCCAAAAAGCGTAGAGCAAAAAGGTTATGAGTCTGTCATAAATGTGGTCGATGGACTTGTGATACTAGATGTTGTTCTTTAGGAATGGTGTTCGATAATCGAGAAGATAAAATACAATTTATCAAGAATGGCCTAAGTAAGGATTCTTTGGATAATATCCAATTGACTTTTGAGACACATTCTTGTGGATTAGTGCAAAATGAACTTCTTGGTTTATGAAGTATTTTTCATAAAGAACGAGAGCATTACAGTCTTGGGAATCTGACTTTAAACGACCCTGTTTGCCAATTTGTAAGAAAACTGGATGGGAAGTATATCCCTGACTCATAGAAGGCATTGAAGCCGTTACTGGACGTAAAACCAGTGGAAGATGTGAGCCATAATCACAACTACTGCACATTAATTTCATTTTATTTTTGTTATTTTTTTTACAAGTTGTCAATCCTTAATAAGTGATGAAGCATTGTGGAAGAGAGCAATCGGACTTGTGGATCTGTTTATTTTGTCTTTTAGCTTTACTATCAGCATTTTTTTTATTCTGGTTTAAGTTATTTCAGGTTTTTCATTTTCAATAACTACTATTTCAGGTAATTTCTTCTTCACTCTTCTTTTCTATGTTTTGACATTGGAGACAATGTTTTAATTTGGTTGGGGGGAGGGATAGTTGTCACATTTTTTTTCTTCTTTTAGGATAGTTTTTCTCATGCTGATATTAAAACCTTTGGACAGGATGGCTAAGCAAGGAGTAATTTTACTCTTGAGACGCATCCTATTAGGTATGCTAGTTATAACATTTTGGGGTAGCTAGGTTTCAACCCTATTTGGATGACATATCTCACAAGTAATCTATATTTTCTAAAGAAAATATTATATGAAACCTGAATATTGATTCCAAATATCCATTCCCTTGTATAATTTATCAGTTTTATTGTCATTTTTTTTATATTTTTGTGGTAGTGTTGATTATTGATTTTCATTTTTAATTTTTTTTTCCAATTTCAAGTACATGTTTGCATGATCGTTGCATGTAGGAACATTTAGCATGAATTTAGGTTGTTTGTTTGCATTTAGGAACCCAACTCATGAAAATATCATCATTGGATATATGCTTTGTAAATTTCAAATGGTTGTTAATTTTTAAAAACAGTTAAAGTATGTTGCTTATTACCTAAGGAAAATAAATAACCGGTGAGCACTTTTAAGACCTTAGTGTTTATTAGGTTGTGTGAATTTCTTTGTTGAGAGTGCTTACTTTGTGTTTTGAGCTAGACCTTGCTTGGATGAGTGGTCTTAAGGACCCATGCAACCTCACTTCTTGTATGTAAATTTAAGGAAGAATATGACATTTTAGGACCAACCACTTACCAAAAGGCTAACCTTGTACATTATCCCTTAGTGAGCCCCTTTGAGCCTTATAGCCTTATTCTTTATTTGAACCCTATATGTTTAAACACTTCCACTTCATTTTGATCCTTTATTGTCCTTGGAACTAGTGATACTTATATGATTATGGGCTTAGAGAATTAAAATGAATGTGTTGTTTTTTGTAAAATAAAGAATAAGTGTGTAGTGTACTTCAGAATATGTTAGGTTACCTTGTGTTTAATTTGTTATAGTGGAAAAATTGGGGTGAGTTGAACTTCAATCATAAAAATTGAGTGAATATTATTGGATGGTTGAGTTTTAAACAAATTTTGATTTATGGTAGAAAAAGGCAAAAGCGAGATCATAAGAAAAAGCCATCACAAAATAAAGTAATATATATATATATATATATAAATTTAAAAAAAAAAAAGAGACTCTTCGTTCCATAATACTTAGCCTTTTTCTCTTTTATGGCAGTCTAAAAAAAATTGTTCTCTTTTCATTTCAAATAAAATTATATATGCTCATATCCTGTGAATCCATACTAAAGTAAAGATGAAAGACATCTTCTTTTATCTTTTTCTGACATATAAATTCATAATCATGGGAGACAATTTTGAAAAAAAAAAACACAACTTCAGCCTTAATATTTGTTCAGGTCAAATGAGGCCAGCTATGTTGAAATGGAGAGGGTTAAAAAAAAAAAGAATAAAAAAGTGTTAAACTCAATAAGTTTAAAACTCAACCATATTTGTTTTCTAAACTCATGTGTTGATAAGAAATTGTGTTTTGGAGAGGACTTGGAGACTAGGATTGATTTGGGTATTTAGTGTTTTAGGTGCCCATAATTATTGTTCATTATATTACTAGTTCTCTTAAACTCCACCATTAAAAAGCCTCCATCCGATTCCCACTTTCACCAAACCCAGCCTCATTACAACCTTATATAAAGACTATTGGACTTAAATTTACATACAGTCCCTTTTTGGAAATCTAGTGAGGATGAAGTTGGATCCCTTTGCAAGCTCCGGATTGAGAAACACAAAGTAAGCTGTTCACAAACCCACCTTAAAATAAGTGCAAATACTTAGGGAGTGATCTTCTACCTCTGGTAACAAGAACTTAACCTTTTCTCCTTTCATTAATTATTTGCAAGTCAAGTTTACAAGTTTTATATATTCATAGCATGATTTGTCATGAGTTGTTAGATTATGTATTTTATTTATTTTCTTAGGTTACACTTGCTAGGGATTAGCAAGAACCTGGTTGGGGGTGTGATGAATACTCATAAGTGTATTGTTATTAAGGGTTTAAATCATCATTATACACTTTGACTATGATTAATTTCTATATTCTCAGCATTTTTCCACCGGGTTAGTATTCACGTATTTTTACTATTTACACGCATTTTTACTATTCATAGTCACTATTCACTGAGTTGCTATTTATCGAGTCACTATTCACCAGTTACTATTCACCTGCCACTATTCATACACGTATTTCACTGTTCATATGCACTTTACTATTCATCAAATATTAAATAATTATTTTTTTACATAGGTAAAATCATCACTTGGTGACCCTTCACGAGAAAAATCATATCTGGAGCTGTAGATGTGGGAACTGAGTGATTCAAAATTCATCTGAAATCCAACACATAGATCTCCAAATTTGCTTCATTCTGTGAGCTAATTTGATCATTTTCATTGCCGAAATTTGATTATAGATGAGACCCTTTGTTATTTCGTGTGCTGAAGAGCAGTTTCGGTAGAAAAATCATAACTTGAGCTACGGATGTCCATTTTGAATGAGTAAGCTATCAATTTGAAGCTAAGGAGGAGATCTACAACTTCCATCATTTGAGGAAGAGCTGATATGATGCCTATGATGGTTAAAAAATTAAAAGAAGTTGTAGCCTATCATTATTGATTTGTATTTACTTACATTTTACCATTTTATTTTTACCATTTCATCCACCCCAAAACTCTATAAATAGGCACCTTGGGGGGAGGGTGAAAGGGGCCACTTTCTTAGGCCATTTTCCATGTTCTTGTTTTATCTTTAGATTTTCTTCTTTTGTTTTGTTCTAGTTTTCAATACCGAAGCTTTGTCCAAGTGTTTTCTCATTCTTCTTCTTCTTCATTCTTGATCTTTTAATCTATGTTTATTTCATATTTTTACATGTTGTTTACTTTTATTATGTCTAACTAATCTTCATTTTGCTAAGGTGAAAGGGTGAAGCTTTTGGTGTAGAGTTTATGATTGATTTGAATGGATCACAACATTAACGGTATTTTCTTCCTTAATCTATTTAACTTCATTCCTTGTTAAGTAGGAGTCTTGATTCATCATAGTCAAATCATTGGCACAAAAGCTGCTTGATTTCCTCTGTAGAACATGGCTCTACCGGCTATATTGGAATCTTGAGTTATTGTCGACAAAGGTTGGCACGATGGATACTTAAATCCATTAGCAAGTGTTGGCATTTTAAGATCAATGAAAGTTAATATTAACTAAATTCCCCTTTTGGGACCTCCCTTATGTGTGGATCTCAATTGAGGGGTAAGATTGGCTAAAATTAATCATAACCGATATACTAAAAGTGGATCCTCTAACCTTAGCTATTTTATTTGAATTTAAATTTTTAATCAACACTTGTTCACATCCTTCACAAAAACCTTCCTTCACTTTTGTAATTTATATTTCTTAATTCACTTCCCTGTGGTTTGACACTCGAAACTCCCGAGATTTTATTACTTGCGACAACCTACACCTGGGTTACAACTGCTAGAGAGCAGCATGCTCATATCGTACAAGTGATCCAAGGCTCAATTCCTTTGGCCCCTCGAGTCCAGCACATAGTCCATCAGATCCTTACAACGCTCAAGTCGATCCCTAGGGGTGTTGTAGTTATTGTTCCCCGAGATAAGGTGGCTGTTGCGCATCAGATTGCAACTTCCCTTCTCTTAAATCCTGCCCCCTCTCTAGCTGGTGGCTGCCGCCACCACTCTCATTTCTCAACTTTTTTTGTCTCTTTTCTTGTTGGTTTTTCTTTTCTTTTTAGTGATCTTTTTATTCTTGGTTGAAGGAGACTGAAACCCCGAATTCTTCAGCACTATGAGATCAAAGTTTTTTTTATTCACCAATTAATATTTTGAGTATTGGATGTTCTTCTATGATTAATTTCATGATTATTTCATTTATATGCTAGGAGGCCTACTAGTTGTTATTCGAATTCAATCTCCAACTGGGTTAGAAATCAAATCTGTAATTGTTTGGTTTCTCTAATATGTAAAGCGCTTGTATTTGTATTATTTAGTTTCATCGATCTTTCTAAATTTTAATGCAATTGTTAAATTAAATCAAAGCGCTTGTCTTATGTTGTTTAGCAGTTAAGGTTAATTAGATCCCTTGTTTTCTAATTAACTACGACTAAGGAGAGGTAGAAAAATAGTTCCAACGATAAATATTCAAAGTCTTGATTGAACTATGTATGCATCGATGATCAGTTGTAGGAATTTGGTGGTAGATGTTGACTGGTGCCAACGTTTGAATTCTTGATTGTTTTGTTGGTTTCTTACATGATAGGTTTCTTAATTTTTGTTCTTTGAACTTTTTTTTTATTGCAAACAATCCCCCCCAATCTTTTATTTCATTTTTCTGTCAAGAAGCTTTTAGATAAGGAATTTCCCTTGGGATTCGACCTGGTTTCCACTGCTATACTACAAACTTATTTATTCTGAGTTATTAGTGATACCAGAATTATTTTTTACGGTTTCGATGATTAACAAAAAAATTGGCACCGTTGCCGAGGATATTTCTTCTTCCGTTAAAGTTTCTTGTTTCTTTTTTTTTTCTCTGGTTTTATTTTTCAAGTTTTTTTTTATTATCAATTGGTTTTCTTGGTCAGCAGTACTTTTTCAGGCTGGAGGTGAACCAAACCATAGAGGGCAACAAACTGAAGTCAAATTTTAGGCTGCGAATAATTGTGAAATCACCTCTCAGGGCGGTATCTTTACTTTTCCTCAGCTGTGCTTTTATTGTGAACATTGAGAACAATGTTTGGTTTAAGTGTGGGGGAGTGGGTCACTTGAGCCATAATTTTCTGTTTTCAAAATTTTTGAACTAATTTTTTTTTGTTCATACTTTTGAGCATCGATCTGAATTGTTAGATGATTTCACCTTTTTTGTTCTTGAATGCTTAGCTTGAGTGTTGAGTTAGTAATTTATTAGTCTTTATGTAACTCTCAAATTTTATTTTTAAATTATTTTTTTAATTTTTGATCAAGCTAGTTGATGGTTATCTTGAGAAGCTGATTTTTTAATCAAATTTGTGTACTTAGTACATTGATTTAAACCTTATGAGATTATGAGCTTATTAAGTTGAATATATCGTTTGTTCGGTTGATGGATGATTTGAATCACTTGAGAAAAAAATAAAATTTGTTGTTTGGATTATTGCATTCTGATAGAAAAAAAATTTTGCTACTCCGCTGTTTTGGGTATTGAAGTAGGTTAGGGTCTTCTCCTAAGACAAGAGTTGATCAATATTTGAAAAGGTACTAAGAACATGAGTATGGTCAAAGACCACTTTGGAGTTGTGTCGAGTTAGTAGCTTTGGGTATGGCAGAGCCCTTGTTATACACTCGCTAAATGGCGGAGCACAAGAAAAAGATAAAAATGAAAAAAAATCAAGTAAAAATAAAAAAAAGTAAATTCTCAATTGATTTCTTATTTTCCTTGGGTTTGTCGTGAGACCGGTTGTACTTCTTGAGTTCTTATCTACATGGTTTGTTTTCTTTACTTCATGCAAAAATTTGATGTTTTACTCAGATTTTTAACGGTGATTGTTACTAGCTTGAGAAAAAATTATTTTCAAGGACTTATTTAGTTTTGAGTTGCTATTGCCGAGTAAATTGCGTACTTAATTCCTCTTGTTAAGTTTTTCAAAACCCTTGGATATGAAATTATCTTATTCGGTTTAGCTCAAAAGGATGTTTTTATTTTGAGTTTTACCCGGGGAGGAGCAAAAGCTAAGTGTGGGGGAATTTGATAAACTTATATTTATTATATTTTTTTCTTATATTTAGTATGTTTTAATATGTTTTGAACCTTAAAGATATATTTTGAGTATGTTTTGTAGCTTACAGCATATCTGGACTCAATTGATTAAGAGTGGATTTAATTTGCCATTTTACAAGTTTTAATTGTGTTCTTTCAGGATTTTGACAAATTGGTAATATTTTGGTAAAAAACTCATATCTTGAGCTACAGAAATCGAAATCAGGTGATTCCTGATTCATTGGAAAGCTAAAATCTAGAGCTATAAATCACATTAGACCATGGAACCCAGTCTGCACATTAAAATGGTCAAATTCAGCCTCAAAGTCGCAATTTACGAGTCATCATTGGTTCATAAGCAGTTACGGTATTTTAGGCATATCTTTGGCTGTAGATGTCCGTTTTATGCAATTCAGGTGTTGTTTCGAAGATAAGAAAGATCGCTACAACTTTCATGCTTTGCATTTTGAGAAATAGTGACTGCGTCAAGGTCGAGTTTCAGCTTGAAGTGGCTGCTGCTGTTCTGGAGCAAGCTTTTAGATAAAAATTTCCTAAACTTTCTATATTGTTACAAAGTACCCCAAACAAATAAAAAGATTTAAAATAGCTAGAAGGTTTCAAGGTTTATCAGTTAAGCAATGCTCCAGAACAGCAACATCCAATTCAAGCTGAGATTCGACCTTGATGTAGTCACTATTTCTCAAAATTCAAAGCATGAAAGTTGTAGAGATCTTTCTTATCTTCGAAACGACATCTAAATAGCATAAAACAGACATCTACAGCCAAAGATATGTCCAAAATACCAAAACTGCTTATGAACCCACGGTAACTCGCAAATTGAGACTTCAAAGCTGAATTTGACCCTCTTAATGTGCAAACTGGCTTCCATGGTCTGAATGTGATTTGTAGCTCCAGATGCTAACTTTCCAATGAATCAAGAATCACTTGATTCTGATCTCTGTAGCTCAAGATATGAGTTTTCTACCGGAACATTACCAATCTATCAAAATCCTGAAAGAACACAACCAAATTAAAACTTGTAAAATGACAAATTAAATTCACTCTTAATCAATTGAGTTCAGATATGCTGTAGGCTACAAAACATGCTCAAAATATATCTTTAAGATTCAAAAAATATGAAAACATACTAAATATGAAGAAATAAATATAATAAATATAAGCTTTTCAAATCCCTCTTCCTCTTAGTTATGTTTTGTTTCTGATTAAAAAAAACTAATTAAATTGTTATAGAGTTTTTTGACTCACTTTTTAAATGTAAAGATTTAGAATTGAAAAAGAAAATGGACAGAACTTTTTAAAATGATATCCTCCCATTTCTTTTTGCACAACATCTCTGACTAGTCAAGTCTAAATCTTTTTAATATGGATTCTTTCATTTTTTCCATTTTTCTTTTACACCTAATTAAGTCTTCTTACATCAGGAAGTTGCATTTGTAATTAGGGGCACACCCAGCTTTTTGGAAAACAAAAATTTGTCCAAAGATAAGTTTTCTTAAACACCAACTTTTATAAAGGTATTTTAATGGAGCTAAATGTATTTTATACTAAAAGTTAAGGATTAAAAAAAATAAAATTTTAACATCCTTGGCCAGGATTACAACTGCTTATGTCAATCTCTGTTAGACACGGTCAGGATTAAAATCTCTGATAGCTCTACTTTGCAGTCACGCTACATTTTAAGAGCTTTCTATGAACACTAGTCAATTGTCCATGCTTTGCTGTGGGTGTGGCTTAATGTTCCTTTGAATGTCAAAGTATGGCTATAGATGTTACTTAATAATAAATGTTGGTGAAGGGGGAGGAATGGTACATCAGAAAAAAAAAAGATAAACAAAAAAATAAAATAAAACATTATGTAAATTTAGCATAATTTTTTAGTACTTACCATAAATGAATCTTATCCCTAAAGATGGAACATATCCACAATACATATACCTTAAAAAAACAACGAGAATAAGAAAATAGCATCCATGGTAATGACAAATCAAGCCTAATAATTATGTCTTCATGGAATAAGAATCTGCTACCTAATCTCTTTTTTTCCTTGTAACACATAGTCACTGGTCTTTGTCCTGCATAATTCACACACTGAGAGCCTTAACTGACATCAGATAAATTTATGAAGGGCTTGATCTAAATTACTCCAATAAAGAGGTGTCCGACATCTCATCACTCCCAAAAGTTTTCTCTATTACAAAAATGACAATACCAAATCACATATCAACAGCACAATACAAAAGAAGCAACCATGAACATATCCTTCTATACCACAACACTAACCCCCAACAACTCCAACACCGAAAAGGATGGAAAAAAAAATAACTCCAAAGGTAGTGAATTTTAATAGGAGTAATATTGCAACAACTGAAGGATAAATGACTTAACTGGAAAATCAGTACAAATAGAAGGTTCCTGGCATATTAATCCAGCTTCCTAAGGACAGGTGTCCTCCTCACTGTACTACAGGTCCAAATATAAACCTCTAGACAAGAAACACTACTCCACCATAGCTATAGAAAAATGGAGGGCGAACATCGTTAGTAACCCATCAACAAAGAGATACGTGTTGCACCCTTCTTCTCCTCTTCTGCTTTAATGTTTATATAATATGCATTTGAGGTTAACGTTTTTAAACTTTAGACTTTACATCTGAAATTTGATTCATGATAATGATAAAAATAGTCTGCCTTTTGTTACAAAATCTCTTTTAATCTAACGTATTATAATGATTTAAATTAAATTCTTTTATTTTTTTTTAAAAAAAAGAAGAAGAAAATCCAATGCAGCCTAATATATTATGTATTTTTAGGATTGGTCCAGGTTGCTGTTGAACTTGGAACATATATACTTGAGCCTTTAGAGTCCAGTGTTAGGCATTGTACTAGATTCCAATAAATTTGAACTAACTGATATTTTTCTTTTTAAAAATCATTGAATAGTATAAGTAAGGTTTATTGGCCAACACGATGTAGTAGGTATTTTTTATAATAAATTTAGTATGAAAAATTTAAATAATAAATAATTAAAACATATGAGAAAAATTGATTAAAGCCAAACTAACATGAACAATAACTGAAATTAGGTAAATAGAAATATAACATCATATGTATTTTAAAATAATGTATAATTTTGTCATTAAAAATAATTCACTAAAAATTTCGCTCTTTTATCAACTTAAACTGTAATTTTTAATATTAATGAGAAATTTTATTAGAAAAAATTAATTTCAATTTTAGTAATTATGAACCAAATTATTTTATCAAACTATAGAGAAAAATTCATACTGCAAAACACAATCATGAATAACAAACTAATATGATTGAAACACAAAATTGTGCTTAATTTATGTTAATAAATTTACAATTTAACCATTAACTTAATAGAGATAAAAATAAAAAAAATAAAAATTTAATTAAAACTGAATTAATTATAACCATAGCCAAAAGTATGCAAATTATAGTGATTAAAGTTTTATTTTGAAAAAAAAAAATTAAAGAAAAGGAACAAACAAAAGTTTGAACCAAGATAGAAAATGGGAAAACATTAGGTATTAAAGGCTTAACAATTGATTTAATGAATGTAAAAAATGGCTTCACACAAAAATAAATAAATTATGATAACCAATGTTTTACTTTAGAATATAGTACATAAAAATAATAAAAATTTTAGGGACCAAGAGAATAAATAGAAAGAATCTAGCTAACTATTTATTAAATTTGGGTACCAAAATAAAATATGGATGGAAAATAGGGACTAACATAGGAAAAAGTAGAAGCTTAGAGATTAAATTGACATTTAGCCAAGCAATCTAAAATTGGAGAAATTGCAAAATGGGTCTTTAAAAATGAGAGCACATTGTGAAAAGGGAATCAAACTTAATGAATGGTTAATTGTGTCTGAAAAGGGAAAAAAAATGATAGGCAAACGCAAAAAGAAAAAAGAAAAAAAATTTGTTCATCTTAAATGATGAACAATGAAAATGACTTTTAGAAATAAGTTAGGTATGTGGGACCAACACGTTGCATGAGTATATTTTATAGCAACTTTAGCTGTAATATAATCAATATAAGTCATTGATGGAACAATGCACAAGGATAAGACTTTCATTGACATTAAGTAAAATCTAAGTATAAATAATTATAAACACACTGAGTAGTCACCTAAAGATATGTTTATTTAGTGTCAAAAGAGCATTAAAGATAACAAACTAAAAATGATTAAAGCAATTCTATTAATCAATTCAATAAACCGTTAAAAAAAAGAAAGTTTTTGGTGTTCATAGTGTAAGATAATATTACATAATATACATGTATAGGTTTTCCAAACTTTCACTCACTAATAAATTAATGATAAAATAAAGAGGTGTTTACAATTACCCCTTAAAATTTAAGTGATATTACAATTTTCCCCCTGAGGTTTGAAAATATACACTTACCCCCTACTTTTTTAATGTCGTTAGTTAGCCGTTAGTTAAAATTATAGCCAGCCACCTTGAATTTAGTCTAGTTTACAATGATACCCAAAACATTTGAAATCTAAAATTTTTTGAAATCCACAATTTTCCAAGATTGTCCTTCCCCTTCTTGTCTCTTTACTTCTATCTTTCACTACCGCCATTTCGACACCATCAATCTTTGTCGCTTTCCTTCTGGTGGAATAGGGTAACAATGCCCTGATTTGCTAACACTGGTAGGCTCTTTGGGAACTATGATCCCACTTAGGTTACAATTAGCTAGTTGTTAATCGTGAAGTATCTTAAATCATTATGTGCAACTAGTTGCTTAGCCTACCCTGCATGGGAAATATGCATGCATTGTCCTGGCTATGTAATAACAATAAATTAAAAATATAAAAAAAACTGTGGCATGCCAGTTCATAAAATACAATTCAAAACAAGCCAAGACAAAAAACTTTAATTGCTTTAACTTCAAATAACAACTATGTGCATATATCTCAAACTTATATGCACTCAAATGTAACCCTAGTGTTATACACAGCAATGGACACTAATAGAGGCAAACTTTATGTATGAAACACCATACATATACAAGAAACAACATATATCTACTAAGATCCATTCTTTGAAACACCATACATATACAAGAAACAACATATATCTACTAAGATCCATTCTTAGCTTTTCACCCAAGTAAGCTAGCTTCAAGTAATGAGCCACACTTTCCTTGTACTCACTAAGCCTCAAACTATAAAACAAACACTTTGGTCAGTACTAGCTTATGCTATGAATAACTTAAAAACATTAGGTTTCCTGCTTAGGGTGTACCTTTAAATCAATAAAACTTAGCCTTAACAGCTGCCTTTTACCAACTGTTAAGCCTGACTAGCTCACTTAATACCTACTTAACACTTAAGAAGTGAGTACTCTAAAGTATTCAGTAAGGGATTCAGTACCTGCAAAGGGAAACAAATGCAAGCATATATATATATGTGTGTGTGTGTGTGTGTGTGTGTGTGTGTGTGTTTGTGTGTGTGTGTGCATGTATAAGGAAAACAAAACAAACAAGCAACCAACATCATAACCGAAAACAATAACAAAAATGACAAATAATGCAAATAATTGGTGGATTGATGGGTGGATGAATGAAATATGCACATGCAAATGCACTTAGGACTGTCTTACACCCATAGGTACTAGACTTGCCATGAGCTCTTATGGTTGTGGTATTTGGATACTGGCCCTCATATCCTATGCTGGCACTTAACTAACCCCATGAATTCCTCTTACGGGTGCCTTAGAGTAAGTCATCACTTACTCAACCCTTTCCCACCTTGACGAGTCATTTAGAGTAAGTCGTCACTTACTCCCCTTTTACTTGTCTCTTCCCTTTAACTTATTGTGCAGGATAGCTGCCTTATGTGGTTTAACTTACCAAGCTCTTAGAGCTTAGTTTAGGGCTCCTTAGTGGCTCACTTACCAAACCTTAAGATTTGGTTGGGATTATCTTAGGTTTCTTTTTGATTACCCAAAGGTCTAAGACCTCATGCTTGGGCCCCCTTAGTACTCCTTTAACAACTTGAGCACCTTAACTTCCTAAGCCACCATTCCTTACCCTACCTTAACCGCACCACTTAGGTCTCACCTAAATAATGTATAATTCCTAACTTAGGAATGCGTTCTACACCTAACTGAAGCTATGAAACATCTTAAATTCGCCTAAGGATGATAACCAAAAGTTTGCAAAATTCTTAGGAATGCCCCAAGCTTGAGGGACTTATATCTTGGTGACGTTATCGGTGATGCGTCACCAAAGGCATTAACACTCAAGTTCCTGAAGGTTTACCGGCAACGTGTTGCCACTTTGCATCACCACCGGCGACGCGTCGCCAATGCTCTTCAGCATTGTACAATAGCGTGTGATCTTGCATGGAACTTGCTCAAACTTCTAATTCCCAAGGTCAATTCACATGGCCTTATTTCTGCTGCATTCCCACATGTAATACTACATTTTTATGCATTATTTGAGCTAAATTAACTTAACTCCTTTACCTCAAATCATCATTAAAGCAAGAAACAAGCAATAAGCACACTTGAGCTCTATTGAGTTTCTTTGAGTTCCAAGCTTGAAATCAACCAAATTGGACACCAAGGGCATAAAATTAAGACTATTTCTAACCATTTAACAAGCTTAGAACTAACCCACAAGGATCAAATACGCTTAACTTTGGGTTTGAATAAAAAACTTGCATAAACACCTCCGAATGCACCAATTCCACAAAAAATGAGCTAAGGGCTTATTGGGATGGCTTTGGGACCCTTAAATTTTATGAAATTTTGGCTAGATTATGAGGTTTAGAGGTGGGGGGCTATGGAGGAAGGAGGGCTATGAAAATGGTGGATGGCGGAGATAATGAATAGTTCAATCTCCTCCATTTATATAGCCAACTTAACCCATTTTTGCTCCTCTTGTTACTTTGGTCCTCAAACTTAACTTTAATTCACTTAGGTCACTTAAACTCTTCCCAAACCATCACTTCTTGGTCCTATTAAAAGGTTTTTTTTACCCAAACACTTGCCCTTCAGCCACTTAAGCCATTTTAGATATAATAACTTAATTTCTTACTTGGTGCATTTTTATTCCTTAGCTTCCACTTTTGGTTCAAATGGTTACAAACACTTATGGTCTTAACTTATTTACCTCAAAACACTTGTATGAACCTAATTTCACTAAAATTATGGTCATGCCACTAACTTGTCAAAATTACCATTTTGACTTTCTTGTCTTTGAGGTGCCAATTGTACTTTAGAACTCAACTTAAATTTACTTAACTTGCTATCCTTGCTTAATAAAACTTATTTGAGGGAAAATAACTTGGGATTTACTTACCTCGACATTCAAAGCAGAGGAAATACTAGGAGAGCCTTTACATCCCTGCCTCCTTATTTAACCTGCTTTCTTGCTCCATCGCCTCCTTACCTAACCACATCCCCAAAGTCATTTATCCTCTTTGCCTTGACCTTTTTAGACTTACCTAAATTCGTCTTACATGGCCTTTCGTGGATTGATGCAAATCGAAAATGAGAAGAAGAATGTCAAATCATCAATGCACCCACCCTCTTCAATTGATTTTTTTATTCTAAAATTATATCATTTAAATATCTAATTAATAATCCCTTGAATAATATTTTTAGAAAATAATATATCTAATTAATAATCACTTGAATAATGTTTTTAGAAAATAATTTTTTAGCTAACTAAGAAAAATAAAAAATTAAGAGAAAATACCAATATTTTCCAAAAAGTGTTAAAAAATATACTTTTTTAAACTTTTTAAATATAAATTAAATTTCAATTAATATTATTCAAGTTGAATGAATAATCTCTATATATCAAATTAATTACGAATAACTCATTTGTTAGAATCATTGTCAAATATGTAGCAATGTTGTTTTACCTCATATTTTTAAAATAATTTGTTTTTCAACATTTCTTATTTTAATTTTTCTTTTTATTTTATTTTGAACTCACTGCATGAGGAACTAGCTTTCGAGACAAATATAATGGGGAAAAAACTTATAAGCATATATTATATTTGTCACTAATTAATTTACATTGGAGACAAATAAAATATGTGACCCCATAAATTTTTTTAAAAAATTGGAGGCAAGTAATTGAAACCAAATATTATATTGTTGATAATTAGAATAGGGTGGAACAAATAAAAAATTAAATAAAAAATTTATCTCTAATGATTAAATTCAAACAAGTAGAGGTTCATGTTGTATTTTCCACTAATATAGGCAGAAGTGTTTTGCAAAATTCTAGATAATTTGATGAACTTTACAATTTTTTATATTGATATCATTATTATGTGTTTGTTTTATTACTTTTATATATAAACAAATCTATTTTTTTAGTAAGACTTACATAGATGACTTATATAGCTCTTAATTAAAAAGCAAATTAAAATATTTGAGACTAAAAAACTTGGCAGAAACAATGAAAATTTAACAAAGCTTGAGGAATGCAAAGTTGAGCTCAAGCAAGTATTTGAATTTCTAGATTGCATTGGCCACCGCATTGACATCCTCTACGGCGGCAGCGTAGAAATTGGAGTCGAACTCATTGTTGGCGGCCAAAAGGCAACGTAATTGTTGCAGTCCCTACATGCCTGGAGCATCCCATGGTCAACAGTGTAGGTGGCGCTGACAATGAGAGTAAAGATGAGGGACCTTGAGTCAGTAGCCTTGGTTGGGTAAATCTCAATATAGTAACCGCAAGGTCGCGTGTCTAGAGCCTAAGGAGCATTGACAATGGGGTCACTGGAGAAGGTATTAAAGTAGAAGGAGAAGTCGCATAAGGAGGCAAGGAGGCACAAAGATAGATGTGTCGATGTGGGGGTGGAGGAGAATAGAAGTGGATAGATGATGAAGGGAAGAGCAATTTTGAAAAATTGTAGATTTCTAAATTTTTGGGTATAATTGTAAACCAAACTAAATTTAAGGTGGATGGCTATAATTTTAACTAATGGTTGGCTAACGACGTTAAAAAAGTAGGGGTAAATGTATATTTTCAAACCTCAAGGGGTAAGTGTAATATTACCTAAAGTTTAGGAGGTTAACTGTAAGAAACCTTAAAATAGAACATTTTAAGAATCGTTCATTCATGCATAATACAAATTTTGCAGAGCTCAGTGAGCAGGGAGATAGGTGAGAGCGGTTCTTTTTGTGCTAGAGTGTCCTTGCGCTTTAATTTTCGGCTTCATGTCCTATATAACCGTAAGAAACTATTTTCCAAATTGATGTCAAGATGCTATGCGAGTCACCAGTAGAATGAATTTTAGGCCATTTTAGATTTCTAATAGCCTAATTTTTTTTGAATTGGAACACATTTTTACTCTAACAATTGGACAAATACCAGGAACTTGCTCACCGGGTTGGTGAGGCATTAGGATTCATGACTGCTACAGGGCTCACAGTTGAACATCTTGTAATGACATCCACCGAATTCTAGACATCTCATGAATGTTTGCTTTTGCCTTATGAGCAAGCCTTGACTAGATAGATTCGACTTCAGGCATGTACTATGATTGCTCAGCTCATATGCTTTGGTGTGGGGAGCGTACCAGGTAGTTGGATGGTGCCCATGTAAAGTTCTTGAGAGGAATTGCCAATCATCTAGGCATCAAAGTACTCTTAATGTGCTGCTTTTCTTTTCTGTTTTTTCCCCCCAGAAAAATTATTGCTTTGTTTCCTGTAACATATGTGGAATAGAAACAAAATCCAGATCATAGATTTAGCAGTATTTTTTCTTGTTGAATTCCAAAAGTAATTTATCTCTTACAAGAGTAATGAGTTAGAAGAGCACCCATAAGAACATTCTATTTAATGGAGTTCTAATGTCACTAACTCTTCAACAGTTTACCAATATCACAATATGCTATTGAACCCAATACTGTTGGGATTAGGTCACAATTTTTTTGATGATCATGATTACGATAACTTTTACCGAGTAAACTTGGGCTGCTGCTTTGGCTTAACATTTCCTCGTTGAGTGCTAAGTGTAAACTATTTTTCTTGATTGCATATGCTGCTGTGTTTATTGCTAAGCTGAAACTTGCAATGCATGTGAACAACAAAATGGATCTAAATGATTTAGTAAAGCTCGTCGAGATCTTGAATCCTCACAACAAGCCTGGAAGGATTACAATTATAGTGAGAATGGGTGTTGAGAACATGAGAGTCAAGCTTAAAAGAAGTTGAAAATAGAGTTTTGTTGTTACACACTTTGAAGCACTTTTTCATTGGTTTATATACATGTTTCGTAATACATGATAAACACTAGAGATTACTACAAGTAGGATAATATGTATGGGATAATAAGCTATCTCTTGGAAGGTATATCTTGACAATTATCTTTAATACGCCCCCGCAGTCTTGAGGGTGTGTGAGCTACATTGAGATTGGAATGAAATCTTTGAAAGTTTTGGGCAGGTAACGGCTTGGTGAGGATGTCAGCAAGCTGATCTTTAGTTGATATGAAATAGACTTCCAGATTTCCTTGCCGCACCTTTTCACGTACAAAGTGAAAGTCTATCTCTATGTGCTTGGTCCTAGCATGGAACATTGGATTGGCAGTCAAGTAGGTGGCACCTATATTGTCACACCAGAGGACAAGTGAACGATGTAAGTAGACTCCAAGCTTGGATAGAAGTGATTGAATCCATATCAGTTCAGCTGTAGAGTTTGCTAATGATATGTATTCAGCTTCCATGCTTGAACGAGAAATAGTGGGCTGCTTTCAAGAACTCCAAGATATCAGATTTTCTCCCAAGAAAATGGCATAGCCACTTGTTGATCTTCTGTCATCTACACAACCAGCCCAGTCTGCATCTGCGAATGCACTAAGAAGGTTGGATTTTGACCTCCAAATCCATAGACCAAGCAAGACGATGCTCTTTAAATATCGAAGGATGCGTTTAACAGCAGACCAATGTAACTCAGTAAGGGAATGCATATGCTGGCAGACTGTGTTTACAGCATAAGAAATGTCTGGCCATCTAAGTGTAATATATTGGAGTGCTCTGACAGTACTCATGTATTCGGTAGCATCACTAAGAGGGTTTCCTGCAGCCTTGGATAGCTTCCCGCTAGTGGACATGGGAGTGGAGACTGGTTTCGCTTCAAGCATGTCAGTTCAAGCCAGTAACTCAAGGATGTATTCCTGTTGGGAGAGGATCAAGCCAAGTGGATCATGAACGACTTCAATGCCAAGAAAGTAGCTTAGCGTTCCCAAGTCTTTTATTGCAAAATTTTCTCGTAGTGATTGGAGCAGGTTATTTACAGCAGCTGTAGAAGATCCTGTAATAAGAATGTCATCAACGCAGATCAAGAAATATATTGTAACACCATTATTCTTAAGTATAAAAAGAGATGTATTTGCCTTCAAGGGAACAAAACCAAGTTCCAATAGCTTCGAGCTTAAGCGAGAATACCATGCCCGAGACACCTGTTTCAGGCCATATAAGGCCTTGTTTAGTTTACAAACATAATTTGGATACTTTGGATTAGTGTAACCTGGGGGCTGCTTCAAGTATACTGCTTCACGTAAATGCCCATGCAAAAATGCATTTTGCATGTCAATTTGTCGTATATCCCATCCTTTCGAAACTGCCAATAAGGTAGTAATGCAAATTGTGACAGGGTTTACTACCGGGCTGTAGGTATCATGGTAGTGCACACCATATTGTTGTTTAAAACCCTTGGCAATGAGTCTCGCTTTATGTTTTTTGATGGTGCCATCGGCCTTTTTTTTTTCAGCTTAAACACCCACTTGCTATCAATCAAATTTATGTCTTTCCTTGGTGGAACAAGCGTCCATGTATGATTCTTCAAGAGAGCTTCATACTCAATGTTCATTGCATGCCTCTATGGTTGATATTTAGCAGCTGTTTTGTAGGAATCAGGCCCAACATCTTCACCTGTAGCAAGTGTGGACAGATATGTAATAGTTCCATCAATAAAATGTTTGGGTTTTCTGATGTTGTTTTGAATTCGTGTTTTCATGGGATGAACAACCGGTGTAGGACATTCTGGAGTAGGATCCATTGAAACACTATTGGTGGTAGGTATTAACTCAAATGGGTTCAATGTTTCAGGGATGACTGGTGCTGTTTGAGATGATGTTGTTTCTACAGCAAGAGGGAGAGAGATAGGAGCTGGACTGATCAAATCTGGGTTAAGTCCTGAACTAGAAACTTATGAGAAGGGAAACATATTCTCATCAAAGACTACGTTATGTGAAATGTAGACACAACTAGTAGGCACATGTAGGCATTTGTATCCTTTATGTTTACCACTATAACCAATAAAGGCACATTGCTTAGATCGATCAAGTTTAATAGAGTTAGGGACAAAGATATGGCCAGCAAGCACATCCAAATACTTTTAGAAAAGAATAGTCAGGTTTTATATGAAAGAGACGTTGCATGGGACACATATTCTGTATGACTGGGCTAGGTAATCTGTTGATCAAGTAACAGGCAGATTGAAAAGCTTTATCCTAAAACTTTAATGGCATAGATGCTTGAGCAAGAAAAGTCATACCCATTTCCACTAGATGTCTGTGTTTTTGTTCTGCGGAACCATTTTGTTGGTGAGTGTGAAGGCAAGAGACACGATGTTCAATACCAATGAAGGAAAAGAAGGTATTTAGTTTGTGATACTCATCACCCCAATCTTTCTGAACCCTTTTAACTTTTCTTTCAAGTAATTATTCTACGTGTGCTTGCCATTGAAGAACAACATTGTAAACTTCAGATTTAAGAGATATAGGATAGATCCACATAAACTTACTGAAGTTGTCAATGAAACTGACATAATACCGAAAGCCATTAATTGAAGGGGGAGCAGGTCACCAAACATCAAAAAACAAGGTCTAAGGGAGTCTTAGAAACATAACTAGAATTATTAAATGGTAGTTGATGGCTCTTGCCTTGTTGACAGGCATTACACACGAATGGAGTGTTACCCTTTCGACAAAGAAGGTTATTTTGATGAATGATTCTTGAAACAACTGATGAGGAAGGATGGCCAAGTCATTTTTGCCACTGGTCAATGTCTACACGTTCACCAAAGAAAGCCTGAAGAGAAGAAAAGGCAATGTTGGATGGAGGCAGAAGGTAGAGTCCGTTCCTACATTCCTCTTGCAGGATATTTTTCTTCATAGATCGATCCTTAACAAGAAAACAATTAGGGTGAAATTCTATGAAAACATCATTATCATGGGTAAGCTTGCTAATGGTGATTAGGTTTTTGCTAATTTGAAGAACATGAAGAACATTAGTCAAGGATAAAGACAATTGAGGGATTTTGATATGAGATTGACCAATATGTTTAATAGACGGACCTGCTCCATTACCTACTTCCACTTGATCAGCACCATCATATTTTTCACTAACGGTAAGATTGTTGAGGTCATTGGTGATGCGATCATTTGCCCCACTATTTGTATACTAGTTTGGATCTAACTGATAAGAAGGAGTTGACGCTACTGCAGCAACACGATTAAAGTCTCCTTGGAAAGAATGATCAAATCGATGAAAACAAACAGCGGCAGAATGTCCTAGTTTTTAACACACCTGGCAAATAACTCGAGCCCCATTGTTGTTGTTTGTAGAGTTGTTTCTTTTGTAGTTAGGCGAGCTAGTCCTTCCATGCCTGCATCTTCCTCTGGTGTTTAGACCTCTGCCACCTCTATTTGAATTGTTGTTGCGAGTAGCAACATTCGCTGACGAGGAAGTCTGCACCACGGCATTATGTTGTTCCAATCAAAGTTCATAGCTTAAAAGATGACCATAGAGATCGTTTAAAGGCATAGGGTTGTAACAGATGTCACCAGAGGATCATACTCAAAGTTTAAACCTGCCAGAAGATAGAAGACAATTTCAAAGTCTTAAAGTGGTTGTCCGACTACAGAAAGAGTGTCAGCTAGCCCTTTCACTCGATTGAAGTATTCGGTGATGGAAAGGTCTTTCTTTTGCAGGGTAGATAGCTAAAGTCGAATTTGCATAATTCTAGCATGAGAGTGAGATGCGAACATTCTTTCAAGAGCCACCCAGACCTCTCGTGAAGTTGTCATGTTGATGACATGGGCTAGGATATCTTCCGATAAGGACAAAAGGATCACGCTCAGAACCATCTGGTCTTATTGAAACCAGATTTGATAGGCCAGATTAGGAATCTGGCTTACTTCAGCTACTTCGAACAAATCTGTGTTCGCTTCCTGAGAAGACGCCTCACTAGCAATCATCTTTGGCGGGCACTCAGTGGTACCATCAACGTAGCTGAGGAGACGTTGGCCACTAGGGTAGGGAAGAAACTGAGCTTTCCAAAGTAGATAGTTATCTCTGGTAAGTCGGATGTTGATAAGATGTCCAAGGTTCAACGGTAGGGTGGGCAACAATGGTGGTCCAGGGAGAGGAAGAAGTCGTTGAGGGATTGAGAGACAACATGGTTGATGTATGTCGCAAAGGCTTTGATACCATAAAAGAAGTTGAAAACAGAGTTTTGTTATTGCACACTTTGAAGCACTTTCTCATTGGTTTATATACAGGTTTCGTAATACATGATAAACACTAGAGATAACTACAAGTAGGATAATATGTACGGGATAATAAGCTATCTCTTGGAAGGTATATCTTGACAGTTATCTTCAATAAAGCTCCCACATTTGGTCAGGGCTGTCCGGAGTGCAGGGCAAATTGTCACTTGGGCTTGTGATCCAATGCATGGAAACACCATCAAGGCACCCTGTGGACTCAAGATTCGTGCCTTTGATGCAATCTTGATAAGCACACTTCCTTCTTCAGCTGGTCATCATTTCGGAACATGATTCGTGTATACCTGATTCATTGTAACATATTGGCAGGCTGAAGTGCGAGCATTCTTCGATGTCCATGACCAAGAAGGCAGCCATCCGGGAGGTATCCATTTGGAAATGACTGGCCAGAATGTGACTGAATGCATTGGAGGATCCCGGACTGTAACTTTTGATGACCTTAGCTCTCGATATCACACACATTGCGACCCTCGGCTCAATGCTTCACAATCCTTGGAGCTGGCCTTCATCAGTGCTGAACGGCTCAGGAAGAGAAGGATTGGAACGAAACCTCTGTTCCCCTCTGCCCAGTAGGCCGATGCAGAAAACCCCTACAACATGTTACAGCAACTAGATTAAAGCTGCCTAAGAAATGTGATTATTGTAGTCATTAAAATTTATTAGAGCTAGCTGAATTTGTTGGTGTGATCTATGCATGTAGCTTCTTCAGTTGTGGTCCTAAAAACGTGATGGTTTCAAATTATTGAAAGAAGAAATAAAAAGGCAAATGAATTATTGGTGGGGACTTGTGGATGGTCCATGACTTTTGGAACCTCAGCTGTGTGATTACCTCAGGAGGCCCATGATCAGATGAATGAATTTTGATCAATGCTTCTGCTTTAAAATTTCATTCTTATTCTAATCAAGATGATGCAGTTATTTTAGTTTTGATCAATGCTTCTGCTCTCAAATTTCATTCTTATTCTAATTTTTATAACATTTTTTGTTTACTTAAATTTTAAAGATTGAGATTTTCCCGTTCGCACTCTCACTCTTGGCACTCAGGGTCTGACTTGTCATTTACCTTTGGCATTAAAACAATTTTGACCTTGAGTTGTACATCTTCAACTTAGAAAATACTAATATATTTTGTTAACTCAGTAAGACAAATAAATAACCGTAGCTTTAGTGGTGGTTTTTACTTTCAATAATAACTCTGATAATTGAATTATATTTTGGTACAATCATTCACTACTGAAAAATTGTTGAGAGGTAAATTAAAGAGCCAAAACTATCGTTATTTTGCAGGTTTTACTTAATTACTGAAGCAAAGTGTCCAGTCTGATTCAGTGTTGGGTTAAAATTGATTTTACGCCTTCTAATTCTGTAATTCTCATGCATCCTCAAATTTGCTGTCCCGTGATAATTGAGTACAAGAGCAGGGCAGGGCAATGAATTTTGCAACCAAAAAGCCTGGCCCAGGATCAATGGAAACAGTTGCCTTGGAAAGTTTGTTCTTTTTCTGTTGAATTTAGTAAATCAGAGTGAGCCATTGCTGGAAGGTTTATGGTAAAAGGTGACTAAGTTAACACAGAAATAAGAGGAAAAACGAAAAACACGAATTCTTGAATAAATTTTGATGCATGGAAAAATATAATTTATTGAACAAGTATCTTTTGCAAGTAATCACACCAGCTGATTTATGTAGTTAACCCGATATCTGTATAAAGTACCAGCCAAAAAAGATAAATTCCTAAACCAAACTCTAATATGTGTGTGTGTGTGTATAATTTGGGAGCAAAGCGAAATTTGACTGACGCCAGTAAAAATGATGCCCAAGTGGTGAAATCACAGTACAATACGAGAGATTGACCAGGGAAAACCAGAAAAGAATTAGCCTAAATATCCTAGAAGTCCCTTAACTTGACTAACTCGTACGAGTCAGTCCCTTAACACAAACTCAGTCTATGCAAGTCCTCTTGCTTGGCAACTCTTTACGTGTTGGTCCAAAGCCTAACGGAATTGCTGACATGGGGTCACATCATCATCAGTGCGATTTATTTAGTTGAAGCCGATTAGCCCACCTTTCATCGTCAGCGTCCCTTGTAGCAGTACATGATCACTTTTACGGAGGAAAATAGAATGGATTAAGACATTTCATTGTTGGAAAATTGAATCAGGTCATGGAGAAAAGAATGAGTAGAGTCAATAATTTTTTTTTTGAAACTTGATCGAGTTTAGTTTGAATTATCTCGCACTTGAATAATTTTTTAGATTATTTACAAATTAAAAATCTATATTTTGAAAATTTTAAAAGGTATTTTAAAAATATCTTTTTTAATAAAAGGTAAATATATTTTTATTTCTTTCCTTCTTATACTTCATAAGAAAAAAAATTAATAAAAGATTGTTTATTTAAAAAAATGAAAAACAGAAATTACCTCAGATTTGTCTTAACCTATAGTTGCTCCTTATATTTTGAGAAATATGCTATTATCCTACTCAGGTTTTTGAAACCTAATGTTACCTTACATGCATTATGTTCATTTTGAACATTAAGAAATAGAAAATACTATTAACTAGAAATAGAATCCAACTAATATAAAAAACTGAGTTAGATTACACAATTGTTTTTAGAAAATTTTCATAGTTAGTCATCTATATTTAGTTAATCATTATATTTAGTCTTATGTATTTATCTAAATACAATTTCTAGTCAATAGTATTTTTTGTTTGGTAATATAGGAACTGATTAGCCCGCTTTTAATGTTCAAAATTAATTTTGAGAATGTGACTATAGATTTTAAAAAATTGGAAGAGGGTAATAATATATTTATTAAAATAGCATGGATAAATGTAGGTTAAGGTAAATCTTAGAGGAATTTTCATAATTTTCCCAAAGAATTATTCAGTTGACTGTATGAGAAATGAGAAATAAAAATAATATTAACATTTAAATGATGATTTTAGATTAAAAAAATAAAAAAAATGAAACGTCTTATTGTAACCATAGTCAAATTCACTTGTAATAAACTGAAAATAATAAAGTAGTTAATAAAAAAATAAGATGAATGGTTAACAATTAGGGCCATTTTTTTACACTGTGCTGCATAGGGTTTTTTTTAATCAATCAAAGCTTTATATTTTAAGAAGTTCAAAAATTGCATTTAAAAATTTTATGTAAAAAGTAGGTATATTTTGTTAATTTTTAAGATTAATTAGGAAAAAAATTTCTAAAAAATTTATTGAAATAATTATGGGTTGATAGAATATAATTTATTAGTTCTTTAAAAAAATGTAAAATATGAAATAATACACAGTTCAAAGAGTGAAAGACTTTTATTTTGTTGAACATACCTTCTGTCAAACTTATAGTCAATTGATCAGCAAAAGTGTTGTTGTTCGATGCCATGTCAACTAAGTAAGTAACGGGGTTATGCTCTCCATCATTTAAAGGACCGATCAGCAAAAGTGTTGTTGTCGCGGTCTTAGGGATTATGAATCCCACTAGTTACTATTGGCTAACTATTACTCGTCAATATAAATTAAAACAATTTATATGCAACTAGTTGCTTAGCCTACTCGGATTAAGTTATGCATGCTTCTGACTTGGCAATGCAACCGAAAATTTAAAAGTCTTGGATTAAAACATTGCTCGAGCATTTCATTAAAACATACTAAAAACGTACCAAGTCATTGAAATACTAGTTGCTTTGGCTACAAGTAACAGTTTGTGCATACATTACAACTCTAGCATGCACCCAAAAGTAACAAGATGGATTTACATCCTAATGTATCCTATTAGAGGCAACTTNCCCACGAAAATTGGATTCCAAACTAGCACCAAAGAGCAAACTTGAGCTAGAACACCACAAACAAGCTTGGTGATCCTTTCTAACCCCTTGGCACTCTTAATTTTGATGAAAACTTGCAAGGAAATGAAGCTTGAGCTGCAACTTTGAGAGAGGAGAGGAAGCCACGAAAATTTAGGACTTAGAACAAATGGCAAGGATGAAGAAACTTAACTTATAAGCACAAAAAGGAAACTTTTCCCTTCTTGCACTTAAGTCCTCCTACTCTCAAAAGCTCCAAATGAATCACTAAATTCTCACCCAAAACTTCATTTCTTTGCTCTAAAGAATACTTAAAGCTTCTCAAACTTAATTTTCTTGGACACTCTAGCCACTTAAGTTCTAAATGGCTCAAATAAAACACTTAGTGCCACAAGTTGTCAAAACTTACTAGGATGGTTCTAAAAGCTAGAACAACTAATGGTCTTGACTTAACTATGCCAAATCACACTTAGGAACTCACTCACTTAATTAAGCTTATCTTACTTGCTTTACAAGGCGCTAACTTGAGGTACTTAATTTAATAAACACTTAATCAAAGTAAAGTAAACACTTACTTGATTAATTAACTAGGAGAGCTGTCACAGTTGTTGTTCGATGCCATGTCAACTAAGTAACAGGGTTATGCTCTCCATCATTTAAAGGACCAATTCGTGATGAAATATCAAGTTAGAGGGCTACTATAAATTGAGTTCGAGTTAAAGGACTAACACATATGAGTTAGTCAAGTTAAGGGACTTCTAAGGTATTTAGGCCAAAAGAATTTTAATTGTCTGGGGTAAAATTACTAAAAATATCCTAAGATTTAGTCGAATCTACAATTTTATCCCCTATTTTAAACATCTACACTTACCCCCTCAACACTTAACTCTGTCATTCACCAGTAGCAAAGAAAAGAGAGAATGCTTATTTTACCCTCATAACCTTCTTTTATGAAAATTTTGCCTCCAATTTTCGTATCTAATGAAATAATACTGAATAATTCCTGAACCTAGATTGTCTCTCTTCCCAAACCAAATATGCTGACACTTTTTCTTCCCAACCCAAATTTGCTGTTGATTTTGCTCCTTTATTCCATCATTTTTCTTCCTCCTTCACCAATCCCTCACCCTTAAATTCCTAGTTTCAAACAATCCTGTAAGCCCGATTAACGTCAACAAGCACCAACTTCAGCAACTGCACCCGGCGGCATCTTTGACGAGTTCGACCTCTAATGCGGAGGCACCACTGAAGTAAGTCACTATGGCGATGGAAAGGCTGGGCCAATCCGCCAGGCTAATACGACCCGTCGCTAAAGCGGGCCAGGAAAACGATGGTTAATGATCATGGGATGTTGATTATGGAAGGTGACATCAATAAGCTGGCCTGAAGCACACGGACGTTGCATGGGCTATGGTGGACGTTTCCCTGGATAATCTCTGGCCAAGCCGTGCCGCCATATGTGGAAGTAAGGTACTGAATTGACTCCGAGTTTGACTTTGAGTCGAGGGATTTCTCTGACTCAACGTCGGCAATGAGTTTTTATGAGTTATTGGCCCAGCGATGCTTTAATGACCTTAAAGTCTTATCCTTTGTCAACCTCAAATCTACCACTCACAGCTTCAACAAAGCCCTTCTCATTGGCAAAGGAGGCTTCTGCTCCATTTATCACTGTGTCATCAAGATTTCTAATGGCGAATCCAACAAAGAAGTGGATTCGATGGGGCAGGAGTCAATGATAAGTTCACTTTTGTTTTTATTTTTGTTTCGATTTCATTTTTGTTTTGATTTCATTTATTCTTCTTACTAACAAGAACACTTATTTGTTGATTTTTGACAGCGAGATCAGACACACATTATTATATTAATTTTTTTATTTTTTGAATTTTTTATTCAGATTTAAGAATTCTAGAGAAGGGATTAGTTGGTTGTTACATAATTTTGGCAAAATATGAGAAGTGAAGTCTTCATCTATATCTATGTTTTATGAGTTTGATTTGAACGGAGAAGAGCTTGATTGAGCAAAAAGGAACTTTTTATTTCTTTCTAGATTAATTGGTGTGATTTGAACAGGTTTTAGTAGTTGGGGGGTAAAGTTAGACATTCTCTCTCTCTCTCTCTCTCTCTCTCTCTCTTTCTTTTTGTGATAACAGTGAATAATGGTGTTCAGTTTTGAGGGGAGTAAGTGTAGGTATTTGAAACAGAGGGGATATAAGTGTCTGTTCGACTAAACCTCATGAGGGATATTGGTAATTTTCCCATTGTCTTGGTAGTACAGTTTTGATAAATCATCAGGACAATTAATCATATGGATGGTTTTTTAATGTTGGGGAGTTTCTCAGCAAGATTTTTATGATATACCTACATGTATATATGTATTGTTAAAGGGGGAGCGTATTTTGACATAGTTGACTAGGAGTTAAGTAACGGTGTTACCAAAATATGGGAGGAGTTAAGTATATGTCCTGAAACCTCAGGACCAAAAAGTGTAACTTCGGTAACTGTAATTCCCATAAAGAGTATATATGTTGTCGGAGGTTAATTGCATCTATGGCCCCTAACATTTTATTATTGTTCTATTTTAGAAAAACATTGCATAAGAGGTTTTCAACATCAATTTTTTGTTCTATTTTTTACATTTGGAGGACAAAAACCATTAGAATAGACGAAATTGGTCATGTGGCATGCCAACGTGACGCAATTTGCCATAGTGGCAAAATAATCAACTGTTGGGGATGATGTGGAAATGAACAAAACTAATAAAAAAAAGAAAAAAAGGAAAATAGTTAAAAAAAAAAAGAAAAAAAAAGCAAAAAACAAAAAAACAAAAAACCCATCACTGGCCATGTTCCCTTCTGCACCACCATCTCCACGTTGCCCTCCGCCACATCGACGGCTCCTTCTTCCACCCCCGCCTAACCTGACACCCTCCCACCGGCCAGTCTGTTTCAGTTGACGGCTCGTCGGCCCAAATGGCCAATGGTTCTCATCGCTTTCATGCTCCTCATTGGTTTTGAAATTTCACGAGTGATGGTACAGACAAAGGCAAAATCGAACATGGAGGAGGTTGAAATCAAAGAGTAGCAGCAGATCTTGTATGACTTGCCGCCGCAGGTAGGGTTGGTGTTGAGCGGGTAGGGGATGGAGGTGGAGCCGCAACTTCACTTCGTTTTCCCCAACTTCAATTTCACTATAAGGAGAGCAATTGTAGAGTGCTTTTGCAAATAGGGGCTACTGGACGATGCAAAAGAGAAGGTGGAATGCCGTTGGCGCTCGACAAAGGAGGTGGAAAACTATGTTTCAATTTAATTTTATTATTATTATTATTATTTTCCTTTTACACACTACAAATAATAGGTGATTATTGTGCCACTATAGCAAATCACGCCACACTAGCATGTCACATGGTCAGTTTTGTCTATTCTAATAGTTTTCGTCCTCTAAAGGTCTAAAATGAAACAAAAAAAATTAAAGTTAAGGACTGCCTATGCAAAGTTTTGAGGTTAGGTTCTAAAATAAAATAATAATAAAAGATTAAGGGATGCAATTAACCCTATGTTGCTGTAATTTAGAGGAGATGTATATTTATGGGATAATTACAATTTGCTTATGAGATTTAGGTGAAATTACACTTTGACTATCATGTTTCAGAAATAGATACTTTGTCACCCTTTTTTTAAAAAAAATATAATTTTGCATTTATAAAAATAAAAAAATAATAATTTAAAATATTCGTTCACTATTAAAAAAGTACTATACAGATTGAAATTATTGGAAGTTGACTATAGTAATGTTTAAATTAAGATTTTAGAAGTTGTTGTCTAATTGTATTAGAAAGTTAGGAGGCAAGTGTATATTTCTAAAATAAGAGAGCACAAAATGTAATTTTGCCAAAACCTTATGAGTAAATTTTAATTAAACCTATACAGAGTAAAAATGCCAATTAGTATGGGTCCTATTTATTTTTGTGTCGGACAATCAAACAGTTTGAAATTTTTTCTTCCAGGGACATAATCATGATATATAGAGTTGCACAAAATAATGAAATGTCACGTGGAACGCGATATTATATTAAAAAATTGCTCAATGACAAGAACAAAAACAAAAACAAACCGATCCAAAATTAACCAAGAAAGTATTTGAAACCTAATCACGCCCTGAACCAGTGCCCTATAGACATTTTGGATCCTTAAACTGGGTTTTATTGGACACTTTTGCCCCGTGAACTAAACATAGGCACATTTTACTCCATTAACTTAGCAAATATTACCTCCTCTCGCAAAATTTGTCATTTTATTATTTATAGCAATTAAGTCATATTTTTTTTTCTTTCAAAATTTCTTATACAACTATAAAATTTTTATATGAAAATAGTACCTTAAATATTCTCGTTTATAAATATGTTTTTTTAAAAAAATTTACAATATAAATTAATATAAATATATTTAAGTCAAATTTTAGTAAAAAAAGTAAAAAGGCCAACTTTTTTGAAATGAAGGGAGTAGTACACTTTAGTCTATTAAGTACAAATAATGATAGTTTCGCCTACATTTTACTTTAAAAAACTAATTGTAATAATTTTATTTTATTTTGACGCAGCCATTCACTATTATCAGATTATTTTTGAAGTAAAGCTATCATTATTTATAAGTATTATTGAGTAAAGAAGTAATATTGAATTTGTTTTGCATTGATTTTAATGTATTACTGTGGATTATTTGTTTTATATAAAGTGATTATTTGCAAAAATAATCAATTTATTGAAACCTTACACTTTAAGAAGTTTAAAAAATAATTTTAAGATGGAAAAATTACCACAACTCCCCCTATTTTGTCCACTCTGTTTCAAATACCTACACTTATCTCTCTCAAAATTTAACTCCATTTGTGAGCGTTAATACAAAAAGGGAATAACTCTATTTTACCCTCCAAACCATCTTTCTTAGAAAACTTTGCCCCTAAACTTCTGCATCTGATTAATTGAAAACCAAAATCAAATATTCATTCATTTCAATACCAATCTTCAGATCCAATCCCAAAAGCCTCTACCCGGCCACCTTTGTCCATTTCCGACCCACCTCCCTTCTCCTCAAAATCATCTATTTTCCTGCAGAAGTCGTAACCAGTCGATGAACATTGGTGATGGGCGATTCCGATGGCAATGGGTTATGGCGATGGAAAGCTTGTGAGGAGAGGATAGGTGATTAAGAGAACAACAGCACAAACGATGGAACATGGAGGCGTCGAACGATGGAGCATGGTGTCACGAGGTTATCAGACTGCAACTCCTACGAAGGTGGTAGTGACAAATGCCGAAGTAGGACTAAAGTCAGCTGTTGCAAGGGGAAAGGATCGAGCGACAAGATGTGTCGAGGAGAAGAAGCGGCTAATGTTTAACTAATCTATGTTTGGAGTTAAAATTGTTGGAAAAATATTGATGCGAAAAAACCACGAACCATAAGAACGTAACCCAAGGCGTGTAAATGCTGTCCATGATATAAAGGGTCTTCCGGATTGCGTGCACTCGCAACCGAGATATTCAAAGAATTAACAGAAAAAGCTGAACCAACAATGACTAAGAGCAAAAGTGTTTTGAGGGAGAAGAGAAACCTTAAGTTGTAGACAATAAACTAGTGATATAAGTGCATGTATTTATAGAAAGTGAAGAACGAGAGACACATTTTGTAAGCAATATGGGATAAATAATGTATACTAAGTGAATGGGGAGACATGTTTTTTTTAAGCAATGTGAGATAAAGAAACATTCTCAAGGTTTTACCCAATGTGGGATAATTATGCCTTTTGAAATACACTTTATATACAACAATCTCCCTCATATTTCAAAAGGTAAATTTCAAAGTCACTTGCTGGTTTCAAACTCAAGAATGTAATACATCGTGGTTGGTGTTTATTTAGACTAACCAGTCTTAGAGCCAATGAAACTTAACTTACAGAGTACTTAGTGAAGCTTATAGCTTCCATGAATCAAATATGCTTTTATAAATTAAGTGGTTCACCGGTCACATTGTACCCTCACAATTTTTGCTGTTTATCGAGGTGTTGCGCTTATCGTCCATGTACGCATCCTAGTTTTTATGATCGATTTAGAGATTCCGCCATAAATCTCATAGGAGCAACTCCACTCCTACACCCATATAGGTGATTCCATTAAGTGTATACTATATAAATACATCACCCAACATGGCTTGTGTGAATCATTAAGAGCTTTTGCTCATCATCTAATAAATGCAGTTTTGCATTATCCACACCATATGAGGGATTTTAAGGAAAATTTTTTATAATGCTTCTAGGTTTAACAGTGACTTGTCATTAGCCATATGAACCTAATTTATAGGATCTTTAATCACATAGATTGGATTATCATCACTATTGACTCAAGTTGGCAACAGTCTCATTCCCTTCGATGTTTCATATATCATTTTCCTCTCCAGAGGTTTAGCCAGAAGATCAGAAAAATTCACTTCTGGATTCACATAATCGATCGATATAATGCCATCATTAAGCAGTTGTTTTGCAATATCATGTCTCAAATAAACGTGTCTATTTTTGCCATTGTAAGTTTTGTTTTTCATAATTATTATTGAAGCTTGGCAATCACAGTGCATAGACACGGAAGGCATTGGTTTTATGTCTAATAGTATATCTGCTAAGAAGTTTTTCAACTACTTAGCTTCATTTTCAGCCATTTCTAAGGCTATAAATTTTGACTCCATTGTGGATATAACAATGATGGTTTGCTTGGAAGATCTCCAAGATACAGCACCACCACCAAGAGTGAAAATGTATGCACTAGTGGATTTGGTCTCATCAGAGTCAGAAATCCAATTAACATCATTGTACCCTTCCAGTACTGCGAGAAATCCACTATACATAATACCATATTTTATGATACATTTTAAATATTTTATAATTTTTATCAGTGCATTTCAATGTTCTTCATTCGGACTTTGAGTATATATACTCAGCGTAAACAATGTCAGGTCGAGTGAAGTTCATTAGATGCATCAAAGTTCCAATAATTTATGTATAGTCTTGTTGAGTAACTTTCTCCTATATTCTTCTTTAGTTGTGTGTTTGCATCATAAAAAGTACTCACCAGTGTTACCTCAAAATAGTTGAACTTCTTTAGAAGTTTTTTAATAATGTGGTTTTATGACAACATTAAACCAGTTTCTTTCCTTATAATTTTAAAACCCATAATCACACTAGCTTCCCCAAGATCTTTTATGTCAAATTGTGAAGATAAGAAACTTTTAGTGTGTTCAACTACTTTAAGAGTAGTTCTAAAAAAACCATATCATCCACATAAAGACTGATTATTACATGTTTGCTATCATCAAATTTTGTGTAAACACATTTATCAACTCTGGTAGTTGAAAAACTGTTACTTAACAAAACTTGATCAAATTTCTCATGACAATACTTAGGTGCTTACATTAATCCATATGAGGATTTTTGCAACTTGCACAGGTTTGTTTCTTTTCTAGAAACAACACAGTCTTCTAGCCAAACTATATATATTTCCTTTTGTAGATCTTCATTTAAGAAAACAGTTTTAATATCTATTTGATGTATGAATAATTTATGTACGTAAGCCAAGGCAAACAAAAACTCTTATTGAAGAAATTCTAAATACCAATGGAAAGTGGGTCAAAGTAATCAATGTTTTCTTCCTTTTTTTTTTTGAGTAAAATTTTTTGCTAGAAATCTTGCTTTGAATTTTGCAAAAGAACCATCAGGTATAAATTTTCTTTTAAAAATCCCTTTGCAACATGGGTTTACTATGGGGTAAATCTGCTAAATCTCAAGTATAATTTTGTAAAATTGAGTAAATCTCATTTTGAATGGTTTCTTTCCAGAAAACAGATCTTTTTGAAATATTGCTTTCACAAAAAATAGGTGATCTTCTATAAGATAGATGTAAAAGTCATTTTAAAAGGAACTTTTTTCCTTTGCCTTTTTTCCTCAATTTTTCCATTTGATGTTTAGAGACATCTTCAATGGTGGGAGCATGAGAAATTTCTTATTTCCTTAGAAGAAAGATATGCTAAAAAAATTCAGCATTGTTTGTGTCAATTATGGGGTTGCAATCCAACACATCACTTTTCTTTATAAAAATCCTATATGCAGGGCTATACTTTGCATATAAATAAGCAATCAGATGTCTTTGATATGATTTTATGCTTTTTCAGTTCAAGAAGCATAACCTTTAAAAGACATCCCCAAACTTTCAAGCACTTTAAGTTTGGGGGATAACCATTCCATATTTCATATAAAGCTAAATTAATCCTTTAGTAAAGAATTTGATTTTTGAGATGTCGAGGAATGGCTTAGCTAGTGTCAGTGATTACAGGTTTGTGGCAGCTCGGGTCTAGAGTATAATCCTTAAGATTTTTTGAAAAGTGTTGACACCGAAAGACCACAAACCATGAGAACATAAACTCAGGACATATAAACACTGTCATTAAGGGTTATACTTCACGACCCTCCAAAATGTGCAGGAGATCAGGTTTGTGAAAATTCCCAAGATACAACGGGTCTTCTGGATCACGTGCACTCATAGCCGGGATATTCAAGGAATCAGCAGAAAATAGCTGAACTAGCAATGACTAAAAGCAAAAATGTTTTTAGGGAGAAAAGAAAGCTTAAGTTGTGGACAATAAACTAGTGAAATGAGTGCATGTATTTATAGGAAGTGAAGAACGAGAGGCACATTGTATAAGCAATGTGGGATAAACAATGTATACTAAGTGAATGGGGAGACATGCTTTTTCTAAGCAATGTAGGACAAAGAAACATTCTCAAGGATTTACCCAATGTGAGATAATTATGCCTTTTGAAATACACTTTATATACAACAATCCTCCACATATTTCAAAAGGAAAATTTCAAAGTCTCATGCTAGTTTCAAACTTAAGAATGCAGTGCATTATGGCTGGTGTCTATTTAGACTATGAACTAGTCCTAGAGCCAACGACACTTAACTTATAGAGTACTTTATGAAGCTTATAGCTTCTATGAACCAAATACCCTTTTGTAAATTAAATGGTTCATTGATCACATTGCACCCCCACAATTTCTACCGTTCATCGCAGTGTTGCGTTTATTGGCCATACGTGTGTCCTGGTTTCCATGAGTGCTTTAGAGATTTCACCATAAATTTTATAAGAGTTTCTTCACTCGTACACCCATATAGATGATTCCATCAAGTGTATACTACATAAATACACCAACCAACATGGCTTATGTGAATCATTAAGCGCTTTTGCTCATCTTCTAATAAATGCAATTTTGCATTATCTACACTATAAGCGGGACTTTAAGGAAAAATTTTGATAATGCTTTTAGGTCTAATAGTGACTTGTTATTACCCATTTGAACGTAATTTATGGGATATCCAACCACTTAGGTTGAGTTACCATCACTATTGACTCAAGTTGGCAACAGTCCCATTCCCCTCGATGTTTCATATATCATTTTGCTCTATAGAGGTTTAGTTAGAGAATCAACCAAATTCACTTCAGGCTTCATATAATCAATCGATATAATACCATCATTAAGCAGCTACTTTGCAACATCATGTCTCAAATGAATGTGTCTATTTTTGCCATTGTAAGTTTTATTTTTTGTAATTACTATTAAAGCTTGGCAATCATAATGCATAGACATAGAAGGCATTGGTTTTATGCCTAATTATATATCTGCTAAGAAGGTTTTTAACCACTCAGCTTCATTTTCAATCATTTCTAAGGCTATAAATTTTGACTCCATAATTGATCTAACAATGATGGTTTGCTTGGAAGATCTCCATGATACAGCACCACCACCAAGAGTGAAAATGTATGCACTAGTGGATTTGGTTTCATTAGAGTCAGAAACCCAATTAACGTCACTGTACCCTTCCAGTACAGCAGGAAATTCACTAGACATGATACCATATTTTATGATACATTTTAAATATTTTTATAATTTTTATCAGTGCATTCCAGTGTTCTTCATTCAGACTTTGAGTATATATACTTAGCATAAGCAATGTCTGGTCGAGTAAAGTTCATTAGATGTAACAGACTTCCAACAATTTGTGTATTCTTTTGCTGAGTAACTTTCTCCTTTATTCTTATTTAGCTATGTATTTGCATCATAAGAAGTACTCACAGGTGTTACCTCAAAATAGTTGGACTTCTTTAGAAGTTTTTTAACAATATGCTTTTGTGACAACATTAAACTATTTTCCTTCCTTATGATTTTAACACCCATAATCACACTAGCTACCCCAAGATCTTTCATGTTAAATTGTGAAGATAAGAAGCATTTAGTGTGTTCAACTACTTTAAGAGTAGTTTTAAAAAAACATATCATCTACATAAAGGCTGATTATTACACATTCACCACCATCAAGTTTTATGTAAACACATTTATAAACTATGGTAGTTGAAAAACTGTTACTTAACAAAACTCGATCAAATTTCTCATGCCATTACTTAGGTGCTTATGTTAATCCATATAAGGATTTTGGTAACTTGCACACGTTTGTTTCTTGTTCAGAAATAACATAGCCTTCTGGTTAAACCATATATATTTCCCCTTGTAGATCTCCATTTAAGAAAACAGTTTTAACATTTATTTGATGTGTGAATAATTTATGTATGAAAGCCAAGGCAAACAAAAACTCTCATTGAAGAAATTTTAAATACTAATGGAAAATGGGTCAAAGTAATCAATATTTTCTTTTTTCTTTTTAGAAAAACCTTTTGTTAGAAATCTTGCTTTGAATTTTTCAAAAGAACCATCAAGTATAAATTTTATTTTAAAAATCCATTTTTAAAATAGGTTTACCATGGGATACATCTACTAAATCCCAACTATAATTTTGTAAAATTGATTCAATCTCATTTTGAATGATTTCTTTCCAGAAAATAGATCCTTTTGAGAAAATTGCTTGTGCAAAAAATAGGTGATATTTTATAAGATAGATGTAAATGTCATTTTCAAATGAACTCTTTTTCCTTTGCTTTTTACTCCTCAGTTTTCCATTTGATGTTTAGAGATATATTCAACAGTGGTAGCATAAGAAATTTCTTCTTTCCTTAGAAGAAAGATATGCTAAAAAAATTCAGCATTGTTTGTGTCAATTATGGTGTTGCAGTCCAACACATCACTTTTCCTTACAAAAAATCTTTATGTAGCACTATACTTTGCATATAAACAAACAATCGGATGTCTCTGATCCGATTTTATGCTTTTTCAGTTCAAGAAGCATAACCTTTTAAAGACATCCCCAAACTTTCAAGCACTTTAATTAAGTTTGCGGGATAACCATTTCATATTTCATATGAAGATACACTAATCCTTCAGTAAAGAATTTAATTTTTGAGATGTCGAGGAATGGCTTGGCTAGTGTCGGCGATGACAACGGCAGCATAACGACACCATTTTTTTTTGCAACAATAACAACTCTTGTGTAGAACTTGGTGTCAACAACAGCTTCATCACAAAGTAGCAGCAACCTCAATATTGATAGGTAGGTATTTGGTAGGTATTTGAAACAAAAAGAACAAAAGTGTAGGTTTACCTATATCTCAATGGGACTAGATAATTTTCCCTTTAAGATATTCCTGTAACAAAGTACACATTTTGTTTTTAGAATTTTTTAACTTAACCAACCTAAAAAAAGTAATAATAAAGATATTTAATTTTCACAAAAAAAATATGGCAAAGTCAATTTTTAAATTTCTAAAAATGTAGGTTCCAATAAGTCGGCAATTTTGATAAATAATCACTTTATTTAAGGATAAAATACAATAATGCAAAACGAACTCATTAAGGTGTACCATTTGCTTAGTTGGGGGCAAAGTATTTTCTTTTTCTTTTTCTTTTTTTTTTTTTTTTTTTTTTTTTTTTTTTTTTTTTTTTTTGTTTAAGATTAGGGCCGAAGAGTCCACTAGACCAATTTAAGGGTGAAAGTTGTCTTTAATCCCTAAACGAATGAAAAGCGGATAGGAAGTAAAACTCATTTCACATATCACATGTCACACAATTTAATAAAGTAGATAAATTACAAAAACTCGCAGGGTGGTTTAACATAATTTATTTTTTGCCCCCTTTATTTTATAAACCAACACTTTACCTCTTTTTTTCTTTATACTATTCGACAACAATTTCTAAAGCCTAATTCAAATTATCTGGTAGCTTTATATGTTCTATTAATTTAAAAATTTTGATTGGAGGGTTTGGGATTGTTGCGCTATCATGATAGGATCGCCCAAGGCTACGCTCTATAACAATCTCTAGTGCCTGAACTTGAAGCAATGCATTCAGGCTTTCCCTTGAGTGGTCCATTCTTGTTGCCGACACATTAATATTTTTTAATATTATAAAAATAAAATATTTAAAAAAATAAAAAAATTAAAACTCTTGATTATTGATCCATTCATCAAGTACGGAAAGATAGTTTTTTGTAAAATAGTAACAAGATTCTTTCTATCATTTTAAGAGGGGCAGTATGTCAGGCGATTGAGGTATTGAAACATTTCTTTTCTTTTGGTATGAAGAAGCATACTTACAAGTATATAAGAAAAGAGGTTTTAGGTATTACTCCATCCATTTTAAAATTTTTACTTTATTTGATTTTTTGTTGTATTTTGATTTGAATTTATTTATCTTATTATTTGTTAGAAAAAATTAAAAAAATATATTAGAAACTATATGTCTTGATTTATCATTCGTATATATAAATTTTCATTTATATATTAAAATGTTAAAAATAAAAAATCTTTTATTTGATTTTTTGTTGTATTTTGATTTGAATTTATTTATCTTATTATTTGTTAGAAAAAATTAAAAAAATATATTAGAAACTACATGTCTTGATTTATCATTCGTATATACAAATTTTCATTTATATATTAAAATGTTAAAAATAAAAAATCTTTTATTAATAACTGAAAATAAATGGAGCAAAAGTTTTGGAATGGAACGAGTAGTATTCTAGGTAAGGGAATGGTAATACCAACTTTTTTGGGATCTAAAAAATAACCAAACCAATTTTATGTGATATTTTAGGGAATAGAGTGAGGAGGTTAGAGTCGAACACCTAACATTCTCATAATGTTTCAAGCACCTTAGCCATTAGGCAAAAGTTATGCGATGGTACTGGAACATATCTAACATTGTTGGAGGGCAACATTAGCAATAAGTACATTTAAACTTGTTTTTTTTCTCCAAAAAAGAAAAGTGTTAGCCTAAGTGCAACCAAGAGGGGGGGTCAATTGATTGTATTAAAAATTTAGCAAAATCAAATTTTATAACAAAATTTATTTAACCAAAAATCAACAACAAATCAAGTAATGCTAATCACAAATGAAACAAGTAAACAAGGAGAATAAAGAAAAGAGTGCACCGAGATTTATAGAAGCTCAACTCCACCAATCGGAGTCTACGTCCTCTCGTCAAGCTTGCCCACTTGAGATTTTTTCCACTATCTCTTAATCAAGATTACAATGGTGTTTTCTTCAATGTTCACACTCAACCAATCTCTAGTTTTCTCCAAGGCTCACTAGAAACCACTCTCTAGTTTTCTTCAAGGCTCACTAGAAACCACTCCACACTCAAGAGATTCTAAGACTTGAAATGTTTACAAACTCACAAGCTCACACAATAGTACTTTTGCTAGATATACAAGTGAAAGCACAACCACAACAATGAATTTCTCAACATAAGCTCTTTCTCTTGGATTTGATGATGAATCCTTGATCTTATGGCAAAGAGTTATTTCCAAGGTGTTTCTCCATGTTTTTGTACCCATTTAGGAGCAAAAAAGACGTTGAAATCTTGCTGGAAAAGGTCCTGAAAAATTGGTGACAATTACTCTGTTTTTTATGCAGGAAAAGTTCCAAATTTCATGTTAAGTTCTGGGTTTAACATGTTAAACTCGATTTCATCCACCAACGGTTAAAAATGGCTAGAGACAGGTCCTTAAAAATTTTGTCATAGTGTCCAGGTGGCATCCTCTAATTCAACCAAGTCATATTTCAAATTTTGACTCAAATCGCGCCAGTCGAAGAATTTGGGCAGAGGCTTTCAGACTTGCGATTAACAGGTTAAACTCGGAGATTAACGCGTTACCTGATGTCTCAAAAATTTCCAGCAGTTCCAGACTACGGATTAAGCCATTTTAACACATTAAAGCATAAACTTGGAAGCAGGTTAGACATAGGTGATAGAAAGACATGTTAAATTGTGACTTTAATGGATTAAACTTGAAACAACTTATAAAAACTTGTCATTTGGAAATCAAACTTGATTCAAACACTACCATATTTTGATGACCTATTAACTTTTCTTCAAAATCAAGTTTTCCCAATAAACTTAAAACATATTTTTTGAAATAACACTTGAAATACTCGAAAATTAAGCACAAGTTTAATAAATCTTATTTTGACCAAATGAAGTGATATTAAGCACACTAAAACAATACACTTGTCATCATAAAAATTAAATATTTGCTTGGAACAAATCCAACAATCTTCCCCTTTTTTATGATGACAAAACTATATTTTAAAAACGCATATAACATCCAAACAACAATCGTTCTCCTTTCAAAAAATACATATAACATCCAAACAATAAGCATAAACAATAATTCTCCCCCTTCATTAAATGTTCTTCAATTTTATCGTTCTCCCTTTTTGTCATAATCAAAAAGGCATATATATCACCAAAATAAATCATGAAAATTCTTAAAAAAGGTTACCACAACATGCAACAAGCTCCCCCTTAATGAAGACATACAAACTTTAAGGAACTTTTTTAAGAAAACATGCTTCTCATTAGTCCAAACATATAAAAAATTTCTCCCCATTTCTAAATCAACAAAATAACCAAATATCAACTAATAGGTTGGCAACATAATTAACAAAATATCATATCATCATCCTATTGGAACAAATCCATAATGATCACGGTAACATAAAACACATCACAAATCTTTCAAGAATTATGAATAACTCATATATACTTATTAAGCAACATAGTACAACCAAATAGCTCAATGCATCAATAATTACCATTAACAAAAAAAAATCAACAATGTTACCACAATTTGAGCTTTAATCTCAAGCACTTCTCATTGTGCTCCAAATCCCCAATTTCTTTGTGAATAGAGCTTTATGAATAAGTTTTCAATTATTACTCTATGCTCTAGCACCCTATAATAAATCTCAAACTTTGGTCTTTAGTACCAAAATCTCTTTGGGTCCATGAGGGTTAGCTCTAATAATTTTAGTTCCCTTAGGAACCCGTACCAATTTATAGCTAATGGAAAATTTTCCTCTCCTAAACATGCATCATGAGAAGAATGTCCTTTTCTACCACAAGCATAGCATGTTACACAAGAACTAGATGAGGATGTAGATGTATCAACAAATCTATTTCCAAATTTTCTTTCCTTCATCAATGGATTAAAACCAATTTTCGCTTTGTCATAAACTCCTTTTTGAGCACCAAGTAACAAATCAAGGTTTTCTTTACCTTTAACAAATTTAGAGAAAGATTGGGTGAGATCAAGTTTATCCTTTTTTAATTCGTCTATTTCTTGTCTTAAGAATAAACTAATATCCACATTCTCTTTCTTCAAGCCATCTATTTCTTTTGTTAGAGGGGCATTTAAAACCTTCAATTCATCAACCTTTTTGGCAAGTCTTTTTGAATTTTTGAAAAGCTCATAAAAAGCATCTAATAATTCTTCATATGAGCAGCCAGATGGACATGATGATGATGATGAGTTATTAGAGTAACTACTTGTTACCTCATCTTATTCTTTTTCCATGAGACATAAGTTGGCTCCATCATTTGATGTTGAAGTACTTTCACTTTGATTTGAGTACAAATCACTAACACTACATGCCACCACCATGGATCTTCTATTCTTCTTATTGCATCCCACTCTCTTTTTCTTTTTCTTTTCCTTTTTTCTCTTGTCACTAATGCAATTTTGATTGCCTTTTTATTTTCTATCCACCAAATCAAGTCTTTCCTAAATTTCTTTAATGGAATTGCAACCTAAAAAATATTCAAATGTTTCATTACTCATAGAGGAATAAAGGATATGCATTGCCCTAGCCTTTAGAGTACATGATCTCATATCAAATTTTTTTAACCCCTCTTCAACTATTTTCCAAAGCTCAAAATCATTTGCTTGAATAAAAATGTTCATTCTTTCTTTCCACAAGTTTAAATTTTCAAAACTCAAAGGAGGTAGAAAGATATAACTCATGTTATCATATAAGGTTGCCATAAATCTTTAGATTTTAAACTGCAAGGTTTTCAAAACAACAATCACCAAGCTCTAATACCAATTGTTGGCCCAAGTGCAACCAAAAGGGTTGGTGAATTGGTTGTATTAAAAACTTTAGCAAAATCAAATTTTACAACCAAAATTTATTTAACCAAAAATCAACAACAAATCAAGTAATGCTAATCATAAATGAAGTAAGTAACTAAAGGAGAATAAAGAAAAGAGTGCACCGAGATTTATAGAGGTTTAACTCCACCAATCGGAGTCTACGTCCTCTCCTCAAGCTTGCCCACTTGAGATTTCCTCTACTGTCTCTTGATCAAAATTATAATGGTGCTTTTTTCAAGGTTCACATCCAACCAATCTCTAGTTTTCTCCAAGGCTCACTCGAAACCACTCTCTAGTTTTCTTCAAGGCTCAGTAGAAGCCACCCCACACTCAAAATGTTCTAAGACTTGAAATGTTTACAAACTCACAAGCTTACACAATAGTACTCTTGCTAGATATACAAGTGAAAGCACAACCACAATAATGAATTTCTCAAGATAAGCTCTTTCTTTTGGATTTGATGATGAATCCTTGATCTTATGGCCAAGATTTATCTCCAAGGTGTTTCTTCATGTTTTTATACTCATTTTGGAGCCAAAAAAACATTGAAATCCTACTGGAAAAATCTGGAAAAGGTCCTAAAAAACTAATGACCGTTACTCTGTTTTTTATGCAGGAAAAATTCCAGATTTCGTATGAAGTTCTGGGTTTAACAAGTTAAACTCGAATTCATCCACCAATGGTCAAAATGGCTAGAGACACGTTCATCATATCTATCATCCATCATGCTATCAAGGTTATTTTCAATAATCTAACCCAATGGAATAGAACCCCATGTGCGCTACTGCCACGTAAGTGCAAAGTGTACGTAAGTGACAAATACCCATGCATGGCTACCCATCCTTGTCATGAAGAAAGATCCTAAATGCACTTTAAACCGCGGCTGGTTAAGAAGGTGACATGTTCAATTTTAATTAACTTTTTTATTAAATTTTTAATGCATAATATTTAAAGGTTCAGCTTAATGACAATTTCATTCATGCACCAGGATTGTTTATAGGTTTAAGCTTCTCCAAATGGATTGTTATGGAAATAATTTTGATAAATATGAAGATTATAACTGTGAAATCTCTATTTTTCTTTTGAGAACATACATGAGAGGGAGGTCAGTTCAAAATAGGAAATGGTCACAACTCTCAACTATTTTTTTTTTTAACTTAGAATCATCCACTATACAAGTTAAAGATTTTTAAGAGGGGAAAGTGGAGAAGGTCAATTTTTTCTTTTTGTACTTCAAATTATTGACTCTATAAGTCAATTTAAAGATTTTTAAGAGGGAAAATAGAGAGGGAAGACTCCAACTCAATGTTGTATGAAGCATTCCAAAAGGCATATCCCACATGACTTGGACAAAGAGAATTTCTAGACTTTATAAGTTACCATGCCCAAGTAGGCTAGGTAAGAAAAAAAGGCGTAATGGGCTTACGGGCACGAGATGGGGCCAAAACAGTGGAAAGAGCCTGATTTGCCCCCCCTGCGTGCAAAGTATCATGAGGCCCTTACTCAGAAATCTACTCCCTATAAATACCCAATCCCACACCACTCTCAAGACATACCAGAGCTTTTGAGCTCTCTCTTCTTCTCCGTCCTCTTTTGCTCCTTGCTGGTTTCTGTGTTTTTGCTGATTCCTAGAGTACCCCGGGTGTGAGTGCACACTTCCTGGAGGACCCGTTGTATCCTGGGGTATTCTCGTAGACCTATTCTCCTACACACTTTGGAGAGCCGCGAGCTATAATCCTTAAGGACAGTGTATACACGCCTCGAGTTTCTGGTGGTTAATGATTGTTCTAGGCCATATTTTTCCAACAATGTCAAGGATTATACCATGAATCCAAACCATATCAATGGTGCTCCTATCATCGATCCTTTGGACATTGTCTGGGAAGAGCCTGCGGATATCGAGGTTGCAGCTACCAACTGTAAGAAAGCTCTTGCAACCGTAATTGTGAAAAATGATCGGTAGAAAGATCCCAACCTTGCTGTTGCTTATGATAGGGCGCTCGCTGATGCTTGCTTCTACATGAAAGCTGCATCAAATGCCAAGATGTCAGTTCCACCACCCCCTCCATCAACATTAGCGAAGCCATTCCCCGACATTTCAAAGATAGAAGTGTTTGGTGGAGAAAACTACAAAAGATGGCAGGAACGCATTTACATGCTGCTAGATGTGCATGGAGTTGCTTTCATATTGAATGAGTACAAACCGACTGACCCCAAGCTGCAAGAGTCTTAAACTTATGTTGATAAGGTATGCCGTCACACAATAATTTCAACTTTATCTAATGAGTTGTTAGATGTCTACATTAAGTACAAAAAACCAAAGGAAATATGGGAGTCCATGCTACTCAAATACATGGTGGAGGATGCAGGCAAGCAAAAGTTCGTGATTGGCAAATTTTATCAGTGGGAAATGGAAGATGAAAAGGATGTAAAAACACAAATTAATGAATACCACAAGCTTCTTGAGGACTTAAAAGGAGAAAAGATCACACTGCAAGAAGTGTTCGTAGCTGGCTTGTTGATTGAAAAGCTACCACCATCGTGGATAGACTACAAGCAATAACTAAAACACAAACACAAGCAGCTGTCATTGGCCGACCTAATCACTCACATCATCATCGAGGACACCAATAGAAAGGAGCAGCGCATAGCCAAAGGGAAGCTATTGACCTTCAAAGCCAATCTCGTCAACTCCAAGAGGTACAATCCAAAACAAAAACCCAACAATAACTCCAAGCCAAGACCAATACCAGCCAATAATGATGACAAAGAAGTGCCACCTTGCTTCGTCTGTGGAGAAAAGGGGCACTTTGCTAGATAGTTCTGAAAAAGGAAGCACTTTGAAAAATCTCCTAAGCCAAGGACAAATCTGGCTCATGAGGATGATGATGATGATGACATCATTGCCGCGGTAGTTTCACAAGCATACCTTGCTGCCAATTCAAAAGAATGGGTGATAGATACTGGTGCCACTAGGCATATTTTTTGCAACAGAAATGTAATTTCCTCCTATACTCCAATAGGAGAAGGTGTTGAAATAGTGTATCTTGGTGACTCTCAAGGTACACCAGTTCTGGGCAAGGGTAAGGTACTTCTGAAATTAACCTCTGGACAGACACTAGCCTAAGTGATGTATTGCATGTACCCACTGTAAGAGCCAACTTGGTCTCCGTGTCTTTACTGATGAAGGCTGGCATCAATGTCACATTTGATTGTGACAAGATAGTCATGACTAGAAACAATAATTATGTGGGCAAAGGTTATTGTAACCAGGGTCTTTTTGTACTGAGTGTTTATAATATCATCAATAATAATGATGCATCTTCTTCTACTTACTTGGTTTAGTCTATTGATTTATGACATGCTAGATTGGGACATGTGAGTTTATCTTATTTGAAAGAGATGGAATCATTAGGTTTAATCACACCCCATAGTAACATAAGTATTGATAAATGTGAAATATGTGTCAAAACTAAGTCAACAAAGAAATCTTGTGCTTGAATTGAAAGAGAATCAGAATTACTAAGTTTAATTCACACTGATCTTGGTGATTTGAAACATAACATGACTAGAGGAGGAAGAAGGTATTATGTGACCTTCATAGATGACTTCTCTAGATTCACTAAAGTTTATTTGTTAAAAAACAAAGATGAAGCTTTTGATATGTTTTTGTTGTATAAGTCTGAAGTGGAAAACCAATTGAATAAAAGGATTAAAATAGTTAAATTAGATAGAGGAGATGAGTTTTTATTGTTTAATGATTTCTATGAAAAAAAAGGGATAATTCATGAGTTAACTCCACCATACTCTCCTGAGTCAAATGGTGTAGCTGAAAGAAAAAATAGAACTTTGAAAAAAATTATGAATGCCGTGATTATTAGTTCTTCTACTCCTGATAATGTTTGGAGAAAAGTTATTTTGTCTACTTGTCATTTACAAAATAGAATTCCTTATAAAAGGACTGGTATAAATCCATATGAAATATAGAAGGGTTATCCTCCAAACTTAAAGTACTTAAAAGTTCGGGGATGTCTTGCAAAGGTTATGCTTCCTGAACCAAAAAAGCGTAAAATTAGATCAAAGACATCCGATTGCATGTTTATTGGATATGCTGAGCATAGTGCTGCATACAGATTTTTGGTGTTGAGAAATGATGTGTTGGACTGCAACACCATAATCGAAACAAAAAATGCTGAGTTTTTTGAGCAAATTTTTCCTTCAAGGAAGCAAAAAAATTTCTCGTGCCCCCACTGATAAAAATGTCCTTGAACATTAAGTGGAAGATTTGAGAAGGAGTAAAAGGAAAATGAAAGAGAGTTCATTTGGACATGACTTTTAGACCTATCTTGTAGATGATCCCATAACTTTTAATTAGGTAATTTCTTCAAAAAAATCTGTTTTTTGGAAAGAAGCCATTCAAAATGAAATAGACACTATTTTACAAAACCAAACGTGGGATTTAGTAGATTTACCATTTGGTGCTAAACCCATTGGTTGTAAATGGATTTTTAAAAGAAAACTTAAGTATGATGGCTCTGTTGACCAATATAAAGCAAGATTGGTAGCAAAAGGATTTACGTAAAAAGAAAAGGTTGATTATTTTGACACTTTTGCACCAGTTTCTAGGATTTCTTCAATAAGAGTTTTATTTGCCTTGGCTTCTATACATAAACTTATTATACATCAAATGGATGTTGAAACTGCTTTCTTAAATACGGATCTACAAGCTTCTGAGTTTGTTATATTTACCAAGTTGTACGCATTATTGTAACCCACATCTTTGCTCACATATTTACCATGGATCGAACAAATACCAAGAATTGGCTCAGCAAGTGGATGAGACCATAGGATTCTTGGCCACTTTAAGGCTAAAGGCTGAACACCTTGCCATGACATCAACCGAGTTCTGGACATCTCATGAGTGCTTGCTTTTACCTTATGAGCAGGCATTGACTAGATTAGATTCGACCTCAGGAATGTATTATGACTGCTCAACTCACATGCTGTGCGGGGAGCGCACCAGGCACTTGGATGGTGCCCATGTAGAGTTCTTGAGAGGCATTGCCAACCCTCTAAGTGTCAAGGTACGTGCTCTAAGAGAACTTCTTTCATTTTCCAAAAAACCATTGATTTTCGGTCATGTTTATTGCTTAGCACAACAGTTTGTAGGTGAGCAACAAGATGGATTCGAATGAACTAGTAAAGCTCATTGAGATCTTGAACCCCCACAACAAACCTGGTAGACTCACAATTATAGTGAGAATGGGTGCTGAGAACCTAAGAGCCAAGCTCCCACATTTGGTCAGGGCTGTCCAAAGGGCAAGATAGATTGCCACTTGGGTCTGTGATCCAGTGCACAGGAACACCATCGAGGTACCATGCGGATGTAGGACACGTGCCTTTGATGCAATATTGGTAATCATGGACGCTCTCATTACTAGTTTAGCACGTGATTTTCATATGAGAAATGATCCATTTACACCGGTTTAAGAGTTAATATTGGCAGGCCGAGGTGGAAGTGTTCTTTGATGTTCATGAGCAAGAAGGCAGCCATTCGGGAGGCATCCATTTGGAAATGGCCGGGCAGAATGTGACCGAGTGTGTTGGAGGATCCCAAACTGTAACATTTGATGATTTTAGCTTCCAGTATCACACACATTGTAACCCTCGGCTCAATGCTTCACAATCTCTCGAGCTGGCCTTCATCATCACTGAACGGCTAAGGAAAAGAAGGCCTTTTTAGCGCTGATCCACAATGTGATTTACAAGCATTATATAGGTTTCAAATTATTGAAAAAAATAAAAGAATCAATTATAGCTATTATTATTGGTGGGGACATGGATATCGGCCATCGTGTTAAGTTCTGAACAAAATTGTTATGTTTTGATAATAATTCAACTGCTCTCTTTAAAATAGTATAGACCTGAAAGTAATACGCGAGTGCATACACACACTAGTGATTTAATGTTCTTCGAACTTAAGTAATGTACATGTAGTGCAACGAATTTAGTTAACATTTTAAACATTAAAAAAATATTAAAATTGTGATTAATTAAATAAAATTATTTAATAATATGTTGCAAAATTAAATTTCTTTAATAAATTTATCAAAACAAGTACCATAGGAATAATAAGTATGCTGTTAGTTTTTATCTGAAATAATATACGGTACTATATTGTATCCAAGTTAAAAAAAGAAAAAGAAAAAGAAAACTTGGTAACATAAAGAATAATATATAGGTGAATTTAGTTGATAGCCCCTAACCATTAGTTTATCTACTTTCTTGTCATCCTTAACCTATTAAGTTTTCTTTCTTGTTCTCAATTCTATTAACTCAAAGTAGAATCAATTTCTCTAAAATTATTTTGAATTGTTTGATAATTTCTCTCTAAGAAATTTAAATTGGGCAATAATTTTTTTCACAATTAAAGAAAAATTTAAATTATCAAATTTTTCACCATTTGAAATAGTTATTGTGCACAATGTATACATTTATTATGTAATAACTTTTGCTTGGGTTAACGAATTGTACCTAGTGGGGGAACAAATTAATATTTTTTTACGGTTCAGAAAGAAAAAAAGATGATCAAAAGTTTGGGATGAAATTTAACCAGCATAAATCATGGATACTTAAGGAGTTTAACTTTTCAGTGTTAATAGCATATGTTAATAGTAAATTTTACCTAAGTTAAAAAGTAAAAAATTATGGTTATATTATGGGTAGTTTTCATGGGGCACTTTACATCTAATTTTATTTTTTAATTAGTCTTGAATATTATTAGGAGTTTAATTTTTCACTGTTATAATAACATATATTATTCTAAAATGACTTATTTTCAGTTTTACATTTTTTGGCCTCAAACTGATGAATTTAAAAACCAATATTATATAGATATAGTTATATATTTAAAATTAAATTTTTATATTTTTATTAAATTTTACTGAATTCTTATTTTTAGTGTCTAAATATAGAAAAATTCACAAAAATTGAGTAATGTTATGAAAATTGTATTTTATTTGGATTATTACTTGCACCTATATAATATTGACTTTTAAATAAATTGAATATAAACTAGATATACCATTAATTATATTATTTAATATAAAAAAATGAAAAATTAAAATATACTCACTCCATCCCGAGTTTTCTGCTCTATTTGTGTTTGGTATGGAGTTTAAGAAATGATAAAAATACATATGTTTGGACAATTGTACCCTTGGTGTTACCACTCTGAGAGCTTAAATACGATGACAATATTTAATATGTCAATCTCCCAGGAGTTATGCATGTTCTGTAGACTATTAGAACAATGCTTACTATATTACCCAAGTGGCCCTCTTGGTCTTTATGCAAATATATGTATATTGGTCAAATCATAACACATATATTTACATTTATGCACACTATGGCAGCTAAGAAGGAAAACACTAGCACATTTTTTAATCTTAGCTTCCACACATTAGGCAATCTTGTGAAGTTCTAGTGACCAGCACCGCACCTATAACTTCCACTAATAAACTGTATCATTCCAGCCATGTAACACCCTGTTTTGTTTGTCCCATTATCAAGTAGAGGCTTAGAGCAAACCAAGGAATTTTGTTTTACATCAATAGCCCATCTATGGGCCAAGTTACAAATTTTTGAAGTTGGTTACAAAATTCTGACCAAATAAACAGTAATTTAGCTAACTTTGCAACATCATATCTTTCACTATAGGGCTCCAAATTCAGAAATTAAAAATTCCAGTTTAACCTATGGATGTGCTCTAGATGTGGTCAAAATTTCATACCAAGATTCATTCTACACATAGAGATATCAAATTTGAGGTGCAGAGTCAAAATTCTGGTCACTTTATGACCATTTTGCCCATATAAAATTTCTTAAAATTCATTCACTTCATTTCCAGGTACAAAACCAATATAGGCAGTTTCATACATGTCTTAAACATATATGGAAATCAATTCGCTGAATTTAGAATCCTTCCAACCCTTATTCATAAAAATTCCCTCAAAACAGTCCGTAAACACCATATGGACAGCATTGTGCGTACACTTCAAACTACACTCCAATGATTCATATATCCTTATCACACTACATATACACCATAACCAGTTTATTTACATGCATTCATGTGCTACATACATGCCAATAACTTAGTTAATACGTACACTAAGCTTCTTGGAGAACTTCACAAAGCACTAAGCACTCCAGAAACTTGAAGGGACCAGTTGCTACGTAGGGCAGAAAGTATCATTACTAAAAATAGCTATTGTGCTCCAAAAATCATGAAACTTTTCCGTTTATCACTACACATATGGAAGTTAATATAACTGAAATTTCACATAGAAATTCGAACGAAAACTATTAATCTGAATGTTCTCTTTCAGGTACTCCTGAAATGGACAGAAAGAGGGTAAGTTTCTTGAATGAAACTTAGTAAGGGCTTATCAATAAAATCTTCAAACTCCAACCATATACCTGAAATCCAAAGACACTAAAACACAAAAATACAGTATAAACACACAAATATACACATCCAAATGCACAAACAAACACAGCAACAAACATATGAAATGCTAGTAGCAATAACACATTAAGGTTAGTCCATAATCATTCAATAAAACAATAAGATATCACTTTAGTAACACTATGGCAGCCCTCCTCAAGCTTTTACTTGGTCTTAGGAGTCTTTTAGGTCTTAGTTAGTACTAACTTGAGCTCTAGAAACCCTGAATTTCACTGCCATAATAGAGCACCAAAGCTGTAGGGTTGAAACCCTTGGTGCAATTTCCCCCTTAATCTAAACTTGGTTTATCAAGCTCTTGGCTCTCTTCCAAGCTTAGGGTCTTAGGTTCATGGATCTTTGGGCATCTATATTGAACAATAAACAGCCATGAAACCTAGATAAAGCCCTTACTTTTTGCTGGAAATCCAATAAATCCTTTGTAAACCCAAAAACTAGGGGTTATGGCCTTCCTTGATGCTTTAGTTGTTTTCTCTTGCTTCCTCTTGATTTCTTATGGTATGGTGGCTATGAAGGATGGTGGAAAAGGTTAAGGAAGAGTTCTTGGCTGCTGGAAACGGACATTTAGGGAAAATGGCTATGAAATGAAGATTTTTCTTCATTCATACATCATTTTGACCTTAGTGGCATATATGCAAATTTTTTGAAACTTTGGCCAACACTTGGACAGATATTTCCAGCCATTTTGGCTGGGAAAATGACATATTTTAGCCTCTTTTAACCTTGGTCAATAGTCATTTTCACCTTAGAAAAAAATCTAGGACACTTAAGCACCTTAGTTGTCATTATGCCATAAATGGCAAACTTTGCCTCTTTGAGCACTTTGGTCCCCAATAATATATTTAATTCCTTTCATGTTCTTTATTCATAATTCCATCCATATCCTTTCTTCATAATTTCATCCATGTCCTTTCCATAGTCATATTTAGAAATTTGTGCAATTGAGTACCCAATCTTTGTAACCTTACAATTTAGTCCATAGGTTACTTGAAAATAAGGCAATATATCAATGCTTTCCTAAGGACCAAGCTATCATTTTTTTTGTCACTTAAGGGAGTGTATATTGAATACTTTTCACTTCACAATTCATACACTATGATGAAAATTAAAGCATATAAGTTTAAATCCTTATGCTGTAATTTTCCCATTTTGTGAAGGTGGTAACACTTGGCCTTTCTTTTTCTCTCCCCACCTGTCACCACTCGTTCAGCTGCCTCCATCCCTGCCTTTCGCCATCCCCCGCACTCCATTTCCTCCTCTTTTGGTTGCCCTCTCGTTATCTCCTTACTGGCCTTGTCTTATCTCCTCCTTTCTTCTTCCCCCTCCTTGATTCGTTTGATCCGTCCATGTCATGCCCCAAAACCCACCCTAGAAGTTTTTTGGACAATAACATGCCACACATTCAAAGAAATAAAATTCCCTCAAATGTGCAATACTACAAATATTTGAAATAAATCTAAAAGACCATAAATTGTAGTCCAATTTTATTACTTGATATTTGATATCGAGTGGCACAGCAACTACAACTTAAAATCTCATACAAAATATATCCAATTTTAATTAATGCTATCTCAAACCTTGAGCTTTTGCATTCACTTCTCAACTAGCTAATTTTATGTTACTTGCTATTTGAATGAGTGAGAAAAAGGGGTAAGCACAAATGCCTAATAAGAGGCGGGTTATCCACCATTCCATAAAACATAAAAATAGTTCATAAATTGTATGACATAAGGATCAAGCAAAAAATAATCTTATTAGAAATATTATAAATTCAATATTAATTTGAAAATATAATAAATATGTTAATAAATTAGAATATTCATTTTGTAGGAAAGCCATGCTCATAAAAATAAAAAAGTCATTGAAGTGTTAGAAACAAATTCAATTAACTCTATCATAAAACATGACAAGGCAAACATAAAATTTGTACATGAAATAATTAATCAAAATAAAGTAATTCAAAACAAATAACAAAACATGATATTTCTTAATATAGAACTTAAAAATACTTCATAAAATGTATAAGATAAGGATCAAACATAAATAATTCTAGCAAAGCGTGAATATCACACAGAAAAATATTTGAAGAGTTTAAAGATAATCATTAAAATAGCAATTACGAGAACACAATGGATAATATTTTTGAATAAAAATTATTGACCAAAACAGAGCATTTCAGATCATATTGATAAAATAGAAACTCAAAGCACAATGGCTGGGGGGATTACTGTAACTATACTTAAACTGTTGTAATGCGTCTAGAACCGACTAAGAATCGCTATTGGTTGAGTGTCCAAAAGAACTAGTCTTAAAAATAGTGCACTGCAAAATAGAACGGTGCATAATACCCTATGTTGAGGGTCAAGAACTATACTTTCATAGTGGCACAGACACAGAATCAACATCTACCAAAACAAAGTCGAAATACATTCAAAATAGAATATACTTGAGACATATTTGAAATCAATATATAAAATAATTTAAGCTAATTTTGATAATAAATATTTAATGGAGTAGAAATAAAAATAATGAAACATATTTCAAAAACCAGGGGTACAATGAATCTAGTTGCAAAACTAACCTACATTTCACTAGAGTAATTTTAAATGCAAAATCTGAAATATTCAATACCTAAATTATTTGACATGTGTAGCAAAACAAATATGGATCAAATACTTAGAACTTAAATGTTCATAAAAATCATAAAATCACATTGGCATAAAAACACAAGTAAAACATACTTGATCCCATAATCATTGGAACATAACTTATATACTTACAAACATAGATAACTCATTTGTAATTCTTTCAAATATATTTAAACGACAAAACTTTGGAATAAGCTGTAAAATAATAAAGGTGAAATTAAGTGATAAGTTTTAATATCCAATTATTCATACTTTAAAACCAAAGCATCATAGAATTAAAATTCAGTGTAATTTAATATTTAAAAAATAGTAAAAGGGATAGCAAAATAATAATTTAAGTTTAGAATGGTGGACAATCACTTACCTCAAATTGTAACTTTTCAATTCCCAAAATAATTATTTAGTGACCTAAAATATTTATATAAAATCCTATGTCAACACCAAATAAACCTAAGAAATAACACAAAATTGTTTTCTGTTAATGACCTAAACTAATGTTTCAGAACCTAGGAATTCATTGAACTAGTGTTGAAAGCCCCTGAGACTGATGCGATTAGTAACCCGATTCTCTGTATAAAGCCTCAACTCTCAGTGACCAAATTGTAACGTTTTTAACTCTGCGGATGTTATTGCAGCTACATAAAAAATGTTGGGAGCAACATTGTGGTTTACACAAATTCCTGCCCAGCACATGAATTCTTAAAAAAAAAAAATTCGAAATCCTCCTTAACTTCCGAACTTTTCAATTAACCAGCAAAAACCGCACTAAACGTGTCCCCAACTCATTTTAAACAATTCTAATCATCAATTATCTCTTCCAATTTTTAAAACCTATCAAAAATTCAACCAAAATAATTTTATTTCTTCTTAAATTACTTGAACATCTTTAATATATATATATATATATATANTTTTTAAAGAAGAAATCCCTAAACTTAGCCTTGATTCTCAATCTTTGCTTCTTCTTCTTCTTGAAAAGAACCGCAACAACATAGAAGTAAAAGCTAAACACCCCCCTCCCCCTTTTTTTTTCCCACAATGGTGTGTATATGTGTGTGTACGTATAACTTAACCCTATATTATTATGTCGATAATTCCTTTTTTTTTTCTTCCACGTTCTCTACCCTTTCTTTCTTCCAGTTTTATGCTTGTTCTTCTTTTAATTAATTCTTCTTATTTTTTCCCCCTTCTTATAAACGGAGCCTTTATACTACTAGGCTTCTAACTCGTTTTCTTGAGTTATTTTTTCCCCTTTTTTCTTAACAAAACTACACAAGATTATTAACAAACCTGAAACCTATACTGTTAAAAATTTGGGATATTACAACCTTCACCTTAAGTTTCATCCTAAAAAATTACTTGTTGTACTTTGTATGTATCTCTTACTCGGGGTTTGTACACTAAATTAAATTTTAGGTCATTACATTTGTCCATTAGATGTATACAAAATAATCAATTATAAATTATGAAGCAGTAGCTTTATCTAAGGGTGTACTGGTGGAAGATCAACCAGCCATAGGCAGGGATGTAGCCAGGATTCGTGCTTAGGGGGGTGAGGCAAAAGCGTAGATGTGAGCGTATTGTTCGCTCACCGTTCACTCTACTAAAGTTTAGAAAACTTATAATTACCCTGAGATTTGCCCTAATTTATAGTTTGTTCCATTTTATTTTTGAAAACCTACACGTTGTCTCATGTTTTCTTTACACTACTCAATAACAATTTCTAAAATTTTAATTTAAACTATACGATAGTCATCTTCCAATAATTTCAATCTCCCTAATATTTTTTTTGTAGTTAATAGACATTATAAATTATCAGTTTTTTCTTTCTATAAATATATTTTTCTTCTTGTAAATACATTTTAGTATTTTTTGATAGTCAGTTAGCGGTAAAAAAAATAACAAAAATCTTGAAATTTCTGGAACATTAATATTAGCCAGTTTAAGTTAAGATTTTAAAAGTTGTTGATAGATAATATAAAAGAAGGAGGGCGTAAAGTGTAAGTTTCTGAAAATAGAGGAAATAAAATATAAGTTAGACCAAATCACAGGGGCAGTTTTTGTAATTTTCTCACTAAAGTTTCTGATTTGCGTAAAAAAAGGATAAAATCCACCAAAGCCCATCATTAATTTTATAATTTACAAACAAGTATCCAACTTTAAAATTATTACAATTTTATATCATATTAATTACCACTAATAAATAATTTAAAAAAATCTAGGAGTTCCGTCCCACTACCACAAAGAATCTAGCTAGATTGTTCTAGAGGAGAAACCATAAGACGTTTGATGACGGCTCAGGAGATTTAACAGTTGCCAAGAACAAGAACCAACTGACGACACATGATTACCATCCCGAACAATTCCCTGCCATATATGATTAAACATATTCCCAGGAAAACAAATAAGGAAATCACATCACAGTAAATTCCAATTTTACATGTTTTGATATTGAGAAAAAGCATGTGGATTTGTATATTTACCTGCTGGTTCAAGGTTGATACTTTCTGGTGAACTTGCAGCTGGAATATTCGGGCGGGACTAGGAAGACTTCACCGAAATGTTAACAGCCTCTTATTGTGCTTAAGCCCCTTCCACCATATTATATGTCCTAATTTAATCAATTTTCAGTTAACGACCATTTTTTTTGTAATTATTTATCACTCGTAAAAAAATAAAATTAAACAAGAAATTAAATATTTTTGCTTCACTTCATCAAAGTCCATGTTAATGGTTCTTGGACAGTGATCTGATGGTTCCTAACAAGGGAAGCGATTGGAAACAGAAAGCTGTGATAAATTAAAACATTAATAAATTCTATAAAAAAAAAACTGAAACAGTGGGCTTTTTTACCTATTTATTATTTTACATACTAGGAGAAAAATAAATAAATAAATCTTAGTGAAGATCAAGAAACTAAAATAGGAACAAATGCAGCATTAAACTTTTATCNTTTTTTTTTTCATACAATTATATAGACATTAGGAATAGATGATTAATAGTTGCACCTGCTTATACGGAAATTTGAGGGATATGGTAAATGAGGGGCCAATACTCTCCGATATCCTCTTTGCACTTGGCTCCCAAAAGAGGACATCCATTCAACCAAAAAATTTCAAGTGAGGGAGGAAAATAGAAATCTTTTGGTAAGTACTGCAGCTTTGGGCATTTACGAATGTCTAATTCTTTAAGAGAAGTGAGGTTTCGGAGGAGGCCTGGTGGCAAGGATTTCAACTCCTTCATAAAACACAATATCAATGTAGTCAGAGTCGGTGGAAGCAGCAGGCGATCAGGTGGAGGTATGTGGTGAATGGTCAATCGTTGAAGAGAGGTGAGGCGGTCCAACCCCCACAGCTGCATGGGCTGCTTTATACTCTCACATCCAATCCAGAGGTCCCTCACATTCGGGGGCAAACCGCCTTCTGGGAAAGACTCAATCATCGGACAATTTACAATTCCCAGTAGTTCAAGAGATGTGAGGTTGCTTAGTACTGGTAGGGCCTTCAGAGTTTCTAAGCTTTGTAAATTGAGGTCGACAAGAGTATGGGGCAATCCGTCTGCTTCTAGAAGAGACTCCACCTTTGGACAACTTTCTATGGTTAATTCTGTGAGGCACTGGAGGCTGCGGAATGCTAGTAGTGCCTCTAGATTCTTGAACCCTCTTATCTCAAGTTTCTGAATATTACTAGGAAATGCGATGCCATTATCAGGGAAAAGTTTTGATCCCTCATCTGAACTTGAACCTTCAATCTTCAAACTTGTGAGATTCTCAAATTATCACAACTGTAAATCTGAATTTCTTCAAACATGCTTCCAGCTTTAGGGATTATAGTCTCGAGTTCAGTCTTTAAGTTTTTGCAGTTGAATATACAGAGTGATTTAAGCGTCACTGGCAACCTACCTGGGGGAAATGATTCAAGACGAGGGCAGCCCTCTATTTTTAAATTTTCAAGCCACGTGGAGGAACTCCGCTCCTCATCATGCATGATTTCCCGTGGAAGACATTCCAAATTTTCACATTCCTTGATCTTCAAACTTTTAGTCATCAACGGCAGCTTCCATCCTACAGAAGATTTCAGATGCGGGCTGTCAACTATTTCTAACTCTTTGAGACCTTTCACGTCATTCATATCAAACAATGGATGCACTCCTACCACATCTGAGACCCATCTTAAAGTCAGGTAGCGAAGAGAAGTGACATCAACCATGCTACTGACAACAACCCCACCACAATTTTTTATTGTCAAATGGTCAAGTGATGGGAGGCTTACTAGCTTGGGGCAATGAACTAGCTTGGGGCAGTAGATAATTTCGAGACTGGTTAGGGAACGCAAGTTCCCAGGTAAGTTGCCTACTAGCTTGGGGCAGCTAGAAATCCTAAGATTTTTAAGACATGGGTATTGGAGATAAGATTAGGCTCATGTCATCTTATTTAGAGATAATACGTATAGATATTATCAATATATAGATAAGCCCTGTAGATAAGCATGATACATGTAAACTCTTTGAGTTGTATATATACGCAACAGATTAAAGCAATAAACAAGAAACGCAGAACACTTTCTCTGCTACTTCACGTTTCCTTCATGGTATCAGAGCCGAAAGCCTGGAAACTCTTGTTTTCGGCATAGCTACATGTCAGGTATAAACGAGAACGACAAATACAGTAGTATGGATGTGATGTCCCCATACTACGTCCATGCCTCGGACAGCCCTGGACAAATTTATGTCAGCGAGATGCTCAACGACGGCAATTACGGAGAATGGGTAAACGACATGACCAATGCGTTGTTTGCCAAGAATAAAATCGGCTTCATAGATGGAGCGATCCCAAAGCCAGCCATGAATTCACCAGAACTGGGAAATTGGCTGCATTGTGATGCAATGGTTAAAGGATGGTTGAAAAGCGCCATGGACAAAGAAGTTAGGAGCAGTGTTCGATATGCTCAAATAGCACAAGAAATATGGGCGGATCTGGAAGAAAGATTTGGAAAGGTAAGTGCTCCAAGAGCTTATGAATTAAGACGCTCAATTGCTTTGTTAA
>KK900721.1:5410-33264 GCA_000696445.1 Aquilaria agallochum
GCATTTTCTTACCTTTTTATTCTGTAATTTTTATAATTGTTATCATATTTTTAAATGTTTTATGATATTTTTAAAATCTGTATCATTTTTTATAAATATTATACCCTGTAAATTAATAGTCACATATTAATAATTATTATCGCGTATTTAAAATTTATAATTACTTATCATATTTTTAATTATTTATCACTTTCTATATATGATCAGTTTTTTGAATACTTTTCCCTTTTTTGTACGTTATTATCACTTTACTTTGTTTAATGGTTTTATTAAAATATTTATTACATTTTACTCTTTTAAGAAATATTTACAAATTTTTTTCTACTCTTATCGCTTTTCTATATTTAGTCGCTTGTTTTGATAATGAATCGGTTTTATATCAATATTTTCATTTTTTACTTCCTTTTTTAAATATTTATTGCATTTTCTAGGTTTTGCATCAATTTTCTGTTGTCAATCGAAATAAAAAATATTTTAGCTATTTTCAAGATTGTTAATTTTTTTATTATTTTACAACTTTTTGTATATTTAATCACTGTTTTTAATATTTCCTAACTTTTTCAAGAATTATTTCCCCTATTTCCAATTTTACTCACTTTTTTATTTTTTATCACTTTTTTATTATATTTTTCAATTTTTTTTATTTCAGTCCTAATTTTTTTACTCACATTTTTTAATATTTATGGTATTTTATAGGTTTGGTATGAATTTTTAAACATTGATCAATTTTTTTATTTATATTTTCTCGCTTTTTGTATATTTAATAATTTTTTTTATAATTTTTCACTTCTTTTAAAATTTTTTTTCACTTTCCCCATTAGTAATCGCTTTGTTTATATTTTTCTTCATTTTCTTATTTTAATCACTTTTTTTAATTTTTTATCGCTTTTCGTTTTTTCCAAACGCCTTTTAGCTTTTCACAAATGCCTTTTTGTTGTTTCCAAATGCTTTTGTTTTGTTTTCATCGCTTTTTTTATTTTTTTTCATATTTAATAAAATTTTTTATATTTGATCGCTTTTCAAATTTTATTTTTTTCATTTTCCCCATTAGTAATCGCTTTGTTTCTATTTTTATTCACTTTTTTTAATTTTATCATTTTCTTATTTTTAATTGTTTTTTTTTAATTTTTTATCGCTTTTCCTTTTTTCCAAACGCCTTTTAGCTTTTCACAAACGCTTTTTTGTTGTTTCCAAACACTTTTGTTTTGTTTTCATGGCTTTTTTTATTTTTTTCATATTTAATAAATTTTTTTTTATTTCATCGCTTTTCAAATTTTATTTTTTTCACTTTCCCCATTAGTAATCGCTTTGTTTCTATTTTTATTCACTTTTTTTATTTTTTATCATTTTTTATTTTTTTCACTTTTTCTAATTTTTAATCATTTTTTCCTAAACGCTTTTTTTCCGTTTTCATCTCTTTTTTTAATTTTTTTTATATTTGATCGCTTTTCAAAATTTATTTTGTTCACTTTCTCATTTACTAATCGCTATGTTTTCTAATCTTAGTTACTTTTTTTTAAACCATTTTTTTTATTTTTAATCGCTCTTTCTTTTCTTTTTTTAAATTTAATCGGTTTTTTTAACATTTCATCGGTTTTTTAACCAAATTATCGCCTTTTTCAGTCCGTTAACGCTTTTGTTTAATAATGATTACTTTTTAATTTTTAACCTAATTTTTTATCACATTTTCGGATTGTAATCATTTTTTCAAACTAACCTAACATACTTTTTCTTTCTCTCACTTCATACATATATATTCCCTTAAATATAAACTATCCAATATATTTACCAGTAAATTTATCAATTAAAATGAAAACATGAAAATAAATTTAACTAACATCACAGCAAATTTAACAGTTAAATTCGAAATAATAAAATTACAGTAAAATATAAACTCACTGGATGCGCTAGATGAGAAACGTGAGACTCTGGTTCAAAGTAGATGCTTGTGGAAGGAAGAAATTTCTTGGGAGGAGTTAGTCGCTTGATCATTGATTTACTGAAATCGCAGGGTAATTGCTTAATATAATCCCTGGTACCACTGGGAGACATTGTTTGTTTATATATGAAACGTAGGAATAAGGAAATTGAGGAGAGGGAAGAGATGTAAGTTGCTATAATTGTAAGAAATGAGGAAGATTAAATAGTGTAGTTATAGTATAGGTAATAAATGATGAAGTTATTGAGGTAGATGGTTAAATTTAAAAGAATGGTTGGGGAGGTGAAATTAGAAGGTAAAATTTAAAACGGTGGTTGGAGAAATAAAAATAATGGTGGTGGTTGAGGGAACCAAGTTAAAATATAGTTGCCGAAAATTTAATACGTGGGACACATATTAGTGGGATAATGATAATATTTTTTTAATATTTTATTTAACTTGACAACTTTACGTATATGTTTAAAAACTTATATATAACTCATGTTTATTCTCTCTGATATAAAAAAAATATTGTTATTATTCGCTTCAATAACGTTTTTTCATCCAACACATTTTTAAAAAACTGGGAAAATAACCGGGTTACTTTGAAGGTAACCTAAAAATGGTACCGGGTCACATAGAAGGTACCTTCGTTTTGACCGGGTCACTTTTAAGGTAACCGAAAAATATGACCGGGTCACCTCGAAGGTAACTTCGTTGTGACCAGGTCACTTTGAAGATAACTTAAAAATGTAACCGGGTCACATGGAAGGTACCTTCGTTGTGACCGCGTCATTTTGAAGGTAACATAAAAATGTGACCGGGTCACATTGAAGGTACCTTCGTTGTGACCGGGTCACTTTGAAGGTAACCTAAAAATATGACCGGGTCACCTTGAAGGTACCTTCGTTGTAACCGGGTCACATGGAAGGTACCTTCGTTGTGACCGGATTACTTTGAAGGTAACCTAAAAATGTGACCGGGTCACATGGAAGGAACCTTCATTGTGACCGGGTCACGTTCAAGGTAACCTAAAAATGTGACCGGGTCACGTTGAAGGTACCTTCATCGTGACCGGGTTACTTTGAACGTAACCTAAAAAAGTGACCGGGTCACCTCAAAGTTAACTTTGTTGTGACCGGGTCATTTTAAAGGTAACCTAAAAATGTGACCGGGTCACGTTGAAGGTACCTTCCTTGTGATCGGGTCACTTTGAAGGTAACCTAAAAATGTGACCGGGTTACCTCAAAGTTACCTTCGTTATGACCAGGTCAACCTAAAAATGTGACCGGGTCACCTCGAAGGTACCTTCATTGTGACCGGGTCACTTTGAAGGTAACGCAAAGAATGTGACCGGGTCATATGGAAAGTACCTTCGTTGTGACCGGGTCACTTTGAAAGTAACCTAAAAATGTAACTGGGTTACTTTGAAGGTAACCTAAAAATGTGACCGGGTGACATTGACGGTACCTTCGTTGTAACCAGGTCACTTTGAAGGTAACCTTCAAAGTGACCTGGTCACAACGAAGGTAACCTAAAAATGTGACTAGGTTACATTGAAGGTAGCTTCAAAGTTACCCGGTCACAACGAAGGCACCTTCGATGTGATCCGGTCACATTTTTAGGTTACCTTCAAAGTGACTTGGTCACAATGAAGGTACATTCTTGGTGACCCGGTAATATTTTTAGGTTATCTTTAATGTGACCCGGTCACAATGAAGTTACCTTCGAGGTGACCCGGTCACATTTTAAGGTTACCTTCAAAGTGACCCGGTCACATCGAAGGTACCTTCGAGGTGACCCGGTCACATTTTTAGATTATCTTCAAAGTGACCCGGTCACAACGAAGGTACCTTTAAGGTGACCTGGTCACATTTTTAGGTTACCTTCAACGTGACCCGGTCATAAAGAAGGTACCTTCGACGTGACCTAGTCACATTTATAGGTTACCTTCAAAGTTACCCTGTCACAACGAAAGTATCTTCCAAGTGACCCGATCATATTTTTAGGTTACCTTCAAAGTGACCCGGTAACAACAAAGGTACCTTGAACGTGACCCGGTCACAACGAAGGTAACTTCAACAATAAAATGTAAGAAAAAGTGATAAAATTTTTAAAAAAGACGATTAAATGTATAAAAAAATGATAAAATACAGAAAATGTGATAAATGTTAAAAAATTGGTAAATATTTTTAAAAGGTAAATAAAAACTGAAAAAGTGATAAATAATTTTAAAATGCAATAAATAATTTAAAAACTAAGTTGATCAATATACATAGATTTTATATTTTGAGAATCATTGACATATGTACAAAAAAGTATTTTATTAAGTATATTATTCAGCAATTAATATTTTTTTACACAGATAATTTTTTAAAAATTTATCACTTTTTTATTGCTTTTTTTATATTTATTTTCTTTTCTTAGTTTAATCACTTTTTTTGAAAAATATTTCAATTTTTTAATTTTTATATCTTTTTTTATGTAATCATTTTTTAAAATTATTTATCTCTTTTTTGGGTTTTAATAGTTTTTAAAAAAAAATTTCCAATTTTTTAACATTTATCACTTTTTTAAATTTTATCACTTTTTTTTACATTTAATCATTTTTTCAAAAGAAATTTCATTTTTAAATTTTTTTTTTGGTTTTTAGAAATATTTATTGTATTTTTAAATTTTTTATCACTTTTTTTTTCTTTTCCCTCCCTTACCTGTCACCCCAGTCACACGGTTTGCGTTTTCTCCGCCAACCCAAGATCAACGATTAAGATCGGGGGCATGGGTATTCCTTTTTCAGGGGTGGGTATTGTAGAATCTGGTTGAGATACTGTGTGCCAGACCATAAAGGACCTATTTCATAAACTAAAACAGTCTAGAATTCTCCCCGCCTGGAGAAGAAAATAGCTTATATCGGGAAAAGAAGTAAAAAGAACAATGGATAATGAAGGATCCATTTACCTCTCTCTCCTCTGTACCCCCTTTTTCTTTTACTTCAGTATTTTCTCCATTTGTTTGCTTGCGTCAAATCTCTATATTCATCCTCTTTTCTTTTGTGGTCCCTAAATTCCAAGTTTTGGTATCTCCCTCTACTCCAATTTTTCTCTTCCATTGAAACAGTAAAACCTTTTGTCAAACATTACTGAGCTTCATGCCTATTGAGTACCAAGAAAAAGTAAATTGAACCAAAGCAAGAATAGAACTCGAGGTCTCACCAAGAGAGCCTCTCATGATTTGTTCTCCAAGACTAAACCAATATTTTCAAAGGCACACAGCAAAGTACTTGAAAGAAGCAAGGTGCAAATTAAAAAGAACAGCTAAAGCACTAACGAATTGACAAATTGTCCAGATTATCTTCAATTCCTGGTTTGACCTGGCCCAGCTGAAGTCAGGCTCCAAAAATTTGGGTGAACCAAAGTGGACATTTCATGTAAGAATGTATGGTAGAAGCAGAGCAATTTGGTCAGCGGATCCCATTCTACAGAACAGTCCTCTTCTTTCTCATGTTTCACTTTCCTTACCTGTTCTGTGAGGGCCAGGCCCCAATCACACCTGGAACAAAGGCCTCTCGCTAGCACTCCAAAGGCATTTCTCTCTCTGTTTTTTGTTTAGTGAGGATGCATAGAGTTGGAATAGGCTTGGCACAGATTCAACATTATGCCAGCTTAATGTAGTAGGTTACTGATGTAGAAGCAAGAAGGAATGTGACAGAGTAAGAAGAATATCAGAGAGGGAAACATCAAACCATTGTTACTCTGAGTGCTGAAATAGCAGTCGACAAAATAATATTTTTATGGCCCAATTAAAATATGTTTGCCAGAAAGTTTTCTTTCGCCTAAAAGTTCCGAAATCATGTAATAGGTGCTCTAATGATGAGCTCAGTCTTTAAAAATGCCAGCATTCTACTCACAGCTTAAAGCAAATGCACATATTTGACACACTTAAACACACCCATTTTGCAAAGGAATATGCACCTGAATATCAATGTCAGGGTTAACTATTGGATCCCTCACTCACTTATAATCTGAAAAACGAACTCCCTGAGACTACTATATATGCCTAATTTGTGCTTAAGGTGCATCTTAGCTCTTCATACCCAGCATAGGCATCTCCAGAAGTTCTAGGAGCACTAGCCTGGTGGGAATCAAAGTAATCCTGAGGTCCCGGATTCAGTAAGACAAAAATAACAATTAATTGAGAAAGATAGACTTCAAGCATGTCTGAGCAGAAACATTGAATAGTTTTACTCCCTCCACCCAAAGGGCCAAACTCATTGCTTAAACTAATTTTCCAATTCTCTACTTAGGTTTATTATTTTTCAAACTTTGTTTTGAAGGCACAATTGAATACAGTTACCCCCGCCATCCAAACTCATTAATTACTTAAAATATTCCTTAAATCTTAATTAATAACAAACTAGGTAAATGTGCTACAAAACAAACAAGTTTCTTAAAATATTGCAAGAAGAAATGTTGCCACAAGTATGGCACAGAGGTTGTATTTGACTTAGTCTATCAATAGCTGTTATACTCCTCTGACAAAAAGAATGATGATTTCTGATTTTGAAACATAAATAAATGATGTGCCTGACTGACTATTTTTTTGCATGGGTTTCCATTCCACTCACTTATCGCATCTGTGTGTATGCCATATGATTGCAACTTACATATTTTATGTGCTATGACTGAAGTTGAAAGGCCATAGAACAAGTATATGTTACTGTTATTCATTACGGGAGACGGCATTTTAGAAAGTGTCAATTTATCTAGACGAGGGAGGAAACATTTTATCTAGGTTTTAAAGTTAACTAGAGCTACAGTCTCTTATTGGGTTTCCACAGTTTTGTCATGGTGCCTCTATAGAGAAACTTTTCTCTCCAGCAACATTATGTCCATAAGTTCTCTTACCCCACATAATAAAGTTAGGGGGTATGTTGGAGCATAATATTATGGTGAGGTCTCTCCACCTATTACCAGTAGGTTTTGTGTTGGATAACTTAACATGGTATTAGTGCTAAAGGTCGTCATTATGCCCTTATTCTTCTATTAGCAATATTGTTTTTTGTCCATATAACGGGCCTGCTTCAAGTGTTTTCATTGCAGTGCACATGAGGGCGCATGTTAAGTTTTGTTACCCCACATGGTTAAGGAGCCTTTTGGAGCTTGATATTGTGGGCAGGCCTTTCCACTCTCTAGAGCTATTAACTCTATGTTGGATGCTTGTATATGGTCTGTTGGGTGAATTTTAAAACTAAGTTGATTTTGATTGAGAAACTGGTTTCTCATCTCTACTTTCACCTCTATAAGTTCATGCTTTCCTTCGCCTCTTCTTCATCTGCTTCTTGTTGACTTTTTCTCTCCGCGCTATGTGGGGGGGCTCATTTTTCTTTCCTACTCTTTTCTTTTCTTTTCTCTCTCCTTGTTTTGGTCAAAAAGTTTGGCTGGTAGTTGGAGCAATTTCAACAATTGGTAGCAAAAGATTGAAATCAAATGTGGATACAGGCTGGAGGTGGTGGAAAAATTGCCATAAACTATGGCAAAATTTAATGGAGTGAAGCAATACATTGGCTATAAATAGCCATTCCATTTGCTCAGTTTCTACACCTAGAGAGAAGCTTGCTCAATTGTGAGAGCAAAAGAAAATTGTGAGAGAAGAGAGATATTTATTTTTGGAGAGTGACAAAATAGTGAGATAATTTTTAGGGGTGTTTGGGAAGCACTTGAGTGCCACTATTTTGGTTTTATCTCATACTTCTAGAATTTTTTGTCTAGAGAAGATTCTCTCTTTGTAAGCATACTATTTTTATAGTGGAAGATAATCTCAGAGTTTGTCCCGTGGACGTAACCCTAAAATTAAGGGTGAACCACGTAAATTTTCTGATGTCATCTTTACTAATCATCTTGCTTCTGAAGTTATCACCCGCTACGCGGTCCCAACAACTGGTATCAGAGCAAGGCCCAGTGTTTATATCTACTTATCGTATGCTCTATGGTTGCCACTGAAAAGTGGATCCTCCACATCAGAAAATAAGTTAGATTATTATTCACTATTTTTGCTTGATACTGGGTATTTATTAGCATCATGGAGGCCAAGACCAGTAAGATGATTAGTCTGAATGACTCAAATTACCACATATGGAGAAGCAAGGTGAAGGATCTCTTATATGTGACGAAGATGCACTTGCCCGTGTTTGGTACAACCAATCCGGAAGACAGATCAGAAGAAGAATGGGCATTCGAGCATGAGCAAGTATGTGGTTTCATCCGACAATTTGTCGAAGATAATGTCTACAACCACATATCTGCAGAAACTCATGCACGGACATTGTGGAACAAGCTTAAGGAGCTATACGCTTCAAAAACCGGCAACAACAAATTATTTTATTTGACAAGATTGCTTCAAATAAAATATCGGGAAGGNTAGCATCATGGAGGCCAAGACCAGTAAGATGATTAGTCTGAATGACTCAAATTACCACATATGGAGAAGCAAGGTGAAGGATCTCTTATATGTGACGAAGATGCACTTGCCCGTGTTTGGTACAACCAATCCGGAAGACAGATCAGAAGAAGAATGGGCATTCGAGCATGAGCAAGTATGTGGTTTCATCCGACAATTTGTCGAAGATAATGTCTACAACCACATATTTGCAGAAACTCATGCACGGACATTGTGGAACAAGCTTAAGGAGCTATACGCTTCAAAAACCGGCAACAACAAATTATTTTATTTGACAAGATTGCTTTAAATAAAATATCAGGAAGGTTCATCCATGGCAGATCACCTGAACGATTTGCAAGGAATCATGGAACAGTTATCCACGATGCACATAAAGTTTGACAATGAGGTACTCGCTCTTGTAATGCTAGCCTCATTACCAGAGTCTTGGGAAACTTTGAGAATTTCATTTACAAATTCTGCACCAAATGGTGTAGTAAATGTGGAATTCATCAAAAGTGGAATATTGAATGAATAGATGAGACGAAGATCGCAAGGATCCTCTTCATCACAATCAGATCTCCTTGTGACAGATTCTAGGGGGAGAAGTGAGACCAGGGGGCCAAAGCCAAGAGATAAGAGTAGAGGAAGGTCAAACAAATATGCAAAAATTGAATGTCATTACTGCAAGAAAAAATGGCATATTAAGAGATTTTGCCGAAAACTCAAGTAAGACCAAAAGAAAGGCAAATGAACGAAAAAGGATGACAGTAGTGATGACGAACAAGCAAATGTTGCTGATGAGTTCAACATTGTCCATGATGATGATATTGTCAATCTTGCAACCCATAAGACGAGCTGGGTGATTAACAGTGGTGCTACCATTCATGTCATTTCTCGAAGAGAATTCTTCTCATCCTATACACCTAGTAATTTTGGTATTGTGAGAATGGGAAATAGGGGTCTTTCAGAATTTGCAGGAAAATGAGATATTTCCCTAGAGACCCAGAATGGTACACGATTAATCTTGAAGGATGTCAGACATGTTTCAGATTTGTGCCTGAATCTAATTTCAACAGGCAGACTAGATGATGAAGGTTACAGCAATACTTTCTTTAATGGTTAGTGGAAGTTGACCAAAGGAACCTTGGTAGTGGCCAGAGGAACAAAGAACTCAAAACTGTACACGATGCAGTCAAAGCTCTCCCAAGATGCTGTGAATGCAGTGAAGAATGATAGTACAGTGGAGTTATGGCATAAACGATTGGGTCATATGAGTGAGAAAAGCATGACCCGTCTTGCCAAAAAGAAGACGTTATCTGGACTGGATCAGGTCCATTTGAAGAAATGTGTTGATTGTTTGGCAGGAAAGCAAAACAGAGTGTCTTTCAAAAGTTCCCCTCCTTCCAGAATGAAGAATGTATTAGATCTGGGACACTCAGATCTGTGTGGGCCAATGCCGAAGTCACTTGGTAGTGCTCGATACTTTGTGACTTTCATTGATAATCATTCTTGAAAGACATGGGTATACACTCTGAAGTCAAAAGATCAGGTGTTAGAAGTTTTCAAACAATTTCTAACTCTTGTTGAGAAGCAAACCGATAAGAAATTGAAGTGCATACATACAGACAATGGTGGAGAGTACATTGGACTATTTGATGCCTACTGCAAACAGCATGGTATTCGACATCAGACAACACCTCCTAAGACATCGCAGTTAAACTGTTTAGCTGAGAGGATGAACAGGGCTTTGATGGAGAAAGTAAGATGTTTACTCTCATATGCAAAGTTACCTCAGATGTTCTGGGGTGAAGTATTGCTAGCAGCTGCTCACGTGTTGAATCTTTCACCATGTGTCCCTCTACAATATGATGTCCCGGAGAATGTATGGTCTGGAAATGATGTCTTCTATGACCATCTGCGAATGTTTGGCTGTAAAGCCTACGTGCATATCCCGAAGGATGGAAGGTCTAAACTTAATGTCAAGACACGACAATGTGTGTTTATTGGCTATGGCCAAGATCAATTTGGCTATAGATTTTATGATCCAGCCACAAAGATGCTTGTCAGAAGTCGTGATGCTGTATTTGTTGAAGATCAGACCGTTGAAGATATTGAGAAAGCTGAATAGGAGACTTCAGCATCTCATGGTAGTTCAACAGATTTACAGCTGATTCCTCCAACGGCAGTGCAAAGACAAGATGGAGATTATGTATAAAATGATTAACCGGAAGAAGGGGATCATGATGCTCCCATTGAGAATGAACCAAGTAATGCTGATGATGATGATGTTCATCAACAACCACCAGCACTAGTGAGTTCTCCAGTTTTAAGGAGATCTAATAGAGTTAGACAACGCTCTACTAGATATCCTGAAAATGAGTATGTGTTATTGACTAACGGGGAAGAACCAGAAAGCTTTGATGAAGCTATGGATGATGAACACAAGGAAAAGTGGATTGATGCCATGCAAGATGAAATAAGATCCTTGCATGAGAATAAGACCTTTGAGCTGGTGAAATTGCCAAGAGGCAAAAAGGCTTTGAAAAACAAATGGGTATTCAAAATCAAGTCTGATGAATCAAATTTACAACCACAGTTCAAAGCTAGACTAGTTATCAAGGGTTTTAGCCAAAGGAAAGGTATTGACTTTGATGAAATTTTTTCATCGATTGTGAAAATGACATCTATCCGTACAGTCTTAGGACTAGCAGCAAGTCTCTATTTGGAGATTGAGTAGATATATGTGAAAACTGCCTTCCTACATGGTGACTTGGAAGAAGAAATATACATAGAGCAGCCAGAGGGTTTCGAAGTAAAAGGAAAAGAGGACTATATTTGCAAGCTAAAGAAAAGCTTGTATAGTTTAAAGCAGGCACCCAGGCAGTGGTATAAGAAGTTTGAGTCGGTCATGGGGGAGCAAGGCTACAAGAAGACTACTTCAGATCACTGTGTGTTTGTGCAGAAATTCTCTGATGATGATTTCATTATTCTATTGCTCTATGTGGATGATATGTTGATTATTGGCCAGAATATTGTCCGAATCAACAACTTGAAGAAGTAATTGAGTAAGTCTTTTGCTATGAAAGACTTGGGGCCAGCAAAGCAAATTCTTGGCATGAATATAACAAGGGATAGGAGCGTCAAGGAATTATGGTTATCACAGGAGACGTACATTGAAAAGGTACTTCACAGGTTCAATATGGACAAGGCTAAAGCGGTTTGTTGTCCTCTTACTAATCACTTTAAATTAACTTCCAAGCAATGCCCTTCTACCAACAAAGAGAAGGAAGAAATGGAAAAGATTCCATATACCTCAGCAGTTGGAAGCTTGATGTATGCCATGATATGTACACGGCCAGATATTGCTTACTCAGTTGGTGTAGTAAGTAGGTTTCTTTCAAATCCTGGTAAGGAACATTGGGCTGCAGTTAAATGGATTTTTAGGTATCTTCGTGGTACTTCCAAAATGTGCTTATGTTTTGGAAATGTAAAGCCTGTGTTAGTTGGCTACATAGATGCAGATATGGCCGGCGATGTTGACTCGAGAAAGTCTACATTGGGTTATCTGATTACTTTTATAGGGGGAGCTGTGTCATGACAATCAAGATTACAGAAATGTGTTGCTCTTTCAACAACAGATTCAGAGTTTATTGCAGCAACGGAAGCATGTAAGGAGTTGCTGTGGATGAAGAAGTTCTTAAAAGAACTTGTTTTCCACCAGGATACATATGAATTATTCTGTGACAGTCAGAGCACAATTCACCTTGGTAAGAACTCCTCCTTTCATCCAAGATCCAAGCATATTGACGTAAGATATCATTGGATAAAGAATGCGTTGGAGATGAAGCTGCTACAACTTGAAAATATCCATACTAATGAAAATGGATCTGATATGTTGACCAAGATTCTATCAAGAGAAAAGTTTGAATATTGTTGACTCACAGCAGGAATGGAACTCCCACATGAGGCGAGAGGGGGAGATTGTTGACTTTTTCTCCCCTCCATGTGGGGGGTTCATTTTTCTTTCCTACTCCTTTCTTTTCTTTTCTCTCTCCTTGTTTTGGTCAAAAAGTTTGGCTGATAGTTGGAGCAATTTCAACAATTGGTAGCAAAAGATTGAAATCAAATGTGGATACAGGCTGGAGGTGGTGGAAAAATTGCCACAAATTATGGCAAAATTTAATGGAGTGAAACAGTACATTGGCTATAAATAGCCATTCCATTTGCTTAGTTTCTACACCTAGAGAAAAGCTTGCTCAATTGTGAGAGCAAAAGAAAATTGTGAGAGAAGAGAGAGATTTATTTTTTGGGAGTGACAAAATAGTGAGATAATTTTTAGGGGTGTTTGGGAAACACTTGAGTGCCACTATTTTGGTTTTATCTCATACCTCTAGAATTTTTTATCTAGAGAAGATTCTCTCTTTGTAAGCCTACTATTTTTATAGTGGAAGATAATCTCAAAGTTTGTCCCGTGGACGTAGCCCTAAAATTAAGGGTAAACCACGTAAATTTTCTAGTGTCATCTTTACTAATCATTTTGCTCCCAAAGTTATCACCCGTTGTGCGGTCCCAACACTTCTAACTGCTTTTGTGCTGCATCAATTTGGTATCAAAGAAAATTACTTGACATCAAGCTTCCACCTCTTTGCAGTGCGAAGAAACACCAGGAGAATGAGATACTTGAAAACAATAAACTCACCCAATAAAATCCATCTTGTTTGTGTTTGGGAGAATATGAAGTTATTTAATGCATTATTTTCACGTTTGTTGAATTTGCTTTGCACTCAACTTGTATATCAATTGAAGCTCTATAATTTAAGAAGCACAAAAAGCATTTTTAAGAGAATTTTTGAAGAAATTAAGTATTTTTTTATAAAATTTTCTTTTTTTAAAGTTGGGTATGAAAAAAGAAATTCATTAAAAATTAAATATTTTCTAAAAAAAATTATTCGAAATGATAATTAAGCTGATGGAGTGTAAGCTTCCAAATGGTATTGGTTCTAAATAAAAAGTTAACAAAATTAAAGATAATGAGTTTTTTTTATGACCACCACTTCCAGTTGACTTAAATAACCACATTCCTGAACTAAGCATCAACTGCAGAGCCCATTCATGTCACAAACGCAAGAAAGTTTTGTGACAGGACATTCATAGGATTTGATTGATTGTGTAAAGCCAGGAAAAGTATAAATATCAATTGCCACAGACAAATTCTACAATTACAGCTTCTGGTTCTCTGACTTATGAACAGGAAGAATCAAGGAAATTAAAAAAAAAATCCAGAAGTAGAATATTAGCATTTGGCTAATTCATAACTTGATAGGAAAATGAATAAAACAGTCATGAATTTAAGATTAAGGATTACAAAGACTTGAAAATTTGGAGTTTGGGGGAGGACACATTAATCCGTGGATATCCCTGTGGTTAATTCTATTACTAGAGAATCTTTAAGGATTACAAGGCTGCAATACATATTTTTGTCTTTTCTGTGGCAAAGCTAGAGCATGCAACATGAAGCAACTAATTGTCATTGTCATCATCCTCCTTACAAAGGGGAGATAAAGTGAAGCGGCAGCAAGATTAAATATAAGCCAACTTAGCATTGACAGTTCTTCAATTATTCTTAAACCAAAACCTCTTTTATAGTTTAAAATATTTAATATACAGTATAACGTTTAGTCATCTATATTAAATGTGCCATAAAGTTTGCTAATAGGTCATCGAGTATTATTTGAGGGCCTATAAAGGCTTTCATTCTCAACTAAGATTAGGTCCCATCAGTGAATTTTGAGGACAAAGTTGAGTTCTAATTAAGAAAAAGATTCACATCCATTTTTTCATCATTTCACCCTCATTTTTATCCTCCAACACTTCTTAATTACTTTTCATTGCTTCCACACTGCAACAATATCAAAGCAAAATATTTACCTTGATACAAAGTTGTGCACGGCAGCTGCAGGGTGGTTGAAGATCCTCCATCCCAGTCATCCTCGTAGCTCTGTCCAGTGTCTCACGGTCTGCATCCTCACCCAATTCTCTTTTGGCTGAAAATTCTATAAGTAATAAAAAAGGCTAGCATGCATCATACAATAATCCACTAACAACATATGCAAGTAAAATAGAAAAAGAAAAAGAAAAAAAAAAGGCCACAGTGACCAAGGAGTTCCATATCAAAAGGCCTGTATTTGTACACTGGTCAATATCAGAACCAATGAAAGCCCCACTAACAAAGAATTGGTAGGAGTCCAAAAATTTTGAAGACCACATAAAAGATCATAACACAGACAAAAAGTGCCAAGGCTGATTTGTGGATCATGCCAACCCCACTGATTCTGAAAATAAAACTCAACATACACCACGCAGAGAGGACATGATTCAGCAAAGACTCCATATATTCCAACATTTATCTCTCCTGTAATCATGATCGGCCACTATTCTTATTAAATCAAAATGGCAGGAAATGGCGTCCATCAGAAAGACTTTCCACAGAAGTGATTTGCAGCAACGTCAGATTCAGGAATCCTCCCATGGTATGAGATCATCCACACAAGGCACTACACAAACACAAGCAGAGGTAGACAGAGAGATATTCTAAGTTTTCTGTGCTCCGTGATAATACAAGCTTAACAATATCCAAACTCAGAGTCGCAGCGAAAAAACACAGGAAATTCCTGAGGCAAACTAAGAGCTTATCAGCTCAAAATCCCAATAAATAACTCTCAACCAATTATACACAGCTCTTTGGCCTGTTTGTTTCAGTTTCTAGACTTGAAAATGTACATTAACTCTAGCTTTAAGAATCATTGCAACCTCTTATAGATGGTTTGATCAAGATAGCGTCACTATCAAGATAGCTGTGGGCGTTATAAAATGCAGATAGTGCACAGTAATAACAATTACTAGATACTGCTCAAGAATACTATCATTCAAATTCCTGCATCAAACCAGATCATCCACCAATGCACATGACCAATCTTGTTGAGTTAATTTCTTTCCACTAAGCTGCAGGAACCAGTTCGAATTCCATGCTTTCTACATTGTTCTAGTCCATTCATGTTCATTTCGAATTATATCACAGAAGCTACAGAAACAATTTTTTAGGATGCATATTACCGTCGGCGAGGTGATTTGGCGGCGATTGGCTTTGTGGTCCTCTGGCATGCTTGCGCTGCCGGCTGCGAGGCCCGTGCGCTTCCCCTCTCCGGAGAGCAGACGAGAGAGAGCCAGCTGAATGGATTCTCCGATTGGTGGAAAGGAGAAAGAAATTGGCGCGATGATGAGAGATTGGTGAACCGGGGAAGAGGGCAAGCTGTTCGAAATGTGGGCCTCCTCTTTCCCTCCTGCCCAAACTTTCACCGTTAAATTATTTAATATTAGACTTTCTCTGTGATAAAAAGAATGTAACGTATATTTTTTTATAATTGTCTAAAAAAGAATACAATATTTTCCATTTTAGTAATCTTTTATGATGAGTATTGCCCTTTGACACCACAACCCACGCCATTTGATCAATTTTTTTTTATGGAATCAAATTTATCTCATAAGTAGGAGTGTACATGGAGCCAGTCAATCTGTAAAATCACATAAATTGATCCACACGAAACCAATGGTATGTGGTTTTATACGATTGTAGTTATAATCTGGGTTTAGAAACCTTAAAGCCAAATATCATATGATACGGTTACGGTTTTTTAATATCATAATCGGTAAAAACTACACCAAACCGATAAAAAAGACCTAATCCAATATAAATTAAAATTATATATCTAATTGGCTAATTCTCTCTCCATTTTGATCTCTAATTCTATCATTTAAAATGAATTTATTAAACCCAAAATTAAAGTCCAATACTTAAAAGAATGTATAATCCATGTTGATACTTATAAATATTTTATTAATATCATTTATTTTACACTTTTATAGAGTTTTCCACGAAATCACTTAAGTTTCTTTTTCCTCTTAATGTCAATAGTAACTGAAATGTTATTCTTTCTTATCTTCTTCTAAGTAAGAATGCATATTTTTTTTACTTTTATTTTTTCTAACTTATTCAAATATGATAGATTGATATGTTATGTTTGGTTGTGGATGATGTTTTTTACGTCATTGTATAAGCATTAACGTTTGAGAAATGAATCTTTGCTTTGACGGTCTATAGTAATGAAATATTGCAGATAACAAGTTTCTTATTTATGTGTTTTTTATTCTGGAAAACAAACAATATATTTCTTATGTGTATAGGATTTAGGATGATAAATTTGGCTTATTTGATATTTATATCTCTTATGTATGTTGGTTTTATAAACTGGATTGTATTTTTATTTTGTTGTTTATGTTATTTTTGACCTTTTCCCCCCTCCATGTGGGGTTCATTTTTTTTTTATTTTCCTACTTTTCTCTTTTCTTTTTCTTCTCTTCTTGGTCCAACATTACAGTTGATGGTTGAAGGCTACAACAAATTACAGTAGAATTGAAAACGGGTGGCGAAACAACTAGGATTCAGTGCCAACTTTGTTGAAAAACGGAAGGAAGTAACACAATGCATTGGCTATAAATAGTCATGCCTTCTCCTCAGTTAAATTGTCCAAAAAGTTTACTCTTAGAGCAAAACAAAATTACGTGAGAGATATTTATTTTTGAAGAGTGACAAAATAATGAGATAATTTTTTGAAATATTTGGAAAATACTTGAGTGCCACTATTTTAGATTTATCTCATACCTCTAAAATTTTTTTGTCTGGAGAAGATTCTCTCTCTGTAAGCTTACTATTTTTATAGTGGAAGAAACTCTTAGAGTTTATCTCGTAGATATAACTCGAAAATTAAGGGTAAACCATGTAAATCTTCTGATGTCATTTTTACTGATCATCTTACTTTTCAAAGTTATCACCCGTTACGCATTCCCAACAATTGGTATCAGAGTAAAACCCGGTATTTATATCTATTTACCGTATGCTCTATGGTTGCTACTGAAACATGGATCCTCCACATCAGAAAATAAGTTAGACTATTATTCACTATTTTTGCTTGATACTAGGTATTTATTATCATCATGGAGGTTAAGACCAGTAAGATGATTAGTCGGAGCGGCTTAAATTACCACATATGGAGAAGCAAAATAAAGGATCTCTTATATGTGATGAAAATACACTTACCCGTGTTTGATACAACCAAACCAGAGGATAGATCAAAAGAGGAATGGGCATTCGAGCATGAGCAGGTATGTGGTTTCATCCGACAATTTATCGAAGACAATGTTTACAACCACATATCTGCAGAAACTCATGTGCGGACACTGTAGAGCAAGCTTGAAGAGCTGTACGCTTCAAAAACCGGCAACAAAAAATTATTTTATCTCACAAAATTGATTCAGATAAAATACCGGAAAGGTGCTTCCATAGTAGATTATGTAAATGATTTGTAAGGAATCATGGAACAGTTATCCATAATGGGCATAAAGTTTGACAATAAGGTACTCGCTCTTATAATGCTGGCCTCATTACCAAAGTCCTGAGTCTTGGGAGACTTTAAAAATTTCAATTACAAATTCTGCACCAAATGGTGTAGTAAATGTGAAATTTGTCAAAAGTGGAATACTGAATAAAGAGACGAGACGAAGATCACAAGGATTCTCTTCATCATAGTCAAACCTTTTCATGGCAGATTCTAGGGGGAGAAGTGAGATCAAGGGGCCAAAGCCAAGAGATAAGAGTAGAAGAAAGTCAAACAAGAATGCAAAAATTGAATGTCATTACTAGAGAAACAAGGGGCACATTAAGAGATTTTGCCGAAAACTCAAGCAAGACCAAAAGAAAGGCAAATTACCAAAAAAGAATGACAGCAGTGATGTTAAACAAGCAAATGTTGCCGATGAGTTCAACATTGTCCATGATGATGATATTGTCAATCTTACAACCCATGAGGCGAGTTGGGTGATTGACAATGGTGTTACCATTCATGTCACTTCTCGAACAAAATTCTTCTCATCTTACACACCTGATAATTTTGGTGTTATGATAATAGGAAATGATGGTATTTCACAAGTTGTAGAAAAATGAGATGTTTTCCTGGAGACCCAGAATGGTACACTGTTACTCCTGAAAGATGTCAGACATGTTCCAGATTTACGCCTGAATCTGATTTCAACAGGCATACTTTATGATGAAGGTTACTGCAACACCTTCTTTAATAGTCAGTGGAAGCTGACAAAAGGAACCCTGGTGGTGACTAGAGGAACAAAAAACTCAAAGATGTACACGATGTAGGCAAAGATATTTTAAGATGATGTGAATACAGTAGAGAATGACAGTACAGTGGAGTTATGGTATAAATGACTGAGTCATATAAGTGAGAAAAGCATGACTCGTCTTGCCAAAAAAAAGACGTTATCTAGACTAGATCAGGTCAATTTGAATAAAAGTGTTGATTATCTGATAGGAAAACAAAACAAAGTGTCTTTCAAAAGTTCCCCTCTTTCCAGAATGAAGAATGTGTTAGACCTGGTGCACTCAGATCTGTGTGAGCCAATGCCGAAGTCACTTAGCGGTGTTCGATACTTTGTGACTTTCATTGATGATCATTCTCGAAAAACATGGGTATACACTTTAAAGTCAAAAGATTAGGTGTTAAAAGTTTTTAAGCAATTTCTAACCCTAGTTGAGAGGCAAACCGGCAAGAAGCTGAAGTGCATTCAAACAGATAATGATGGAGAGTACATTGGACCATTTGATGCCTACTGCAAAGAGTATGGCATTCGACATCAGACAACACCTTCTAAGACACCGCAGTTAAATGGTTTAGCTGAGAAGATGAATAGGACTTTGATGGAGAGAGTAAGACGCTTACTCTCACATGTAAAGTTACCTTAGATGTTCTGGGGTAAAGTATTGCTAGCAGTTGCTCACGTTTTGAATCTTTCACCGTGTGTCCCTCTGCAATATGATGTTCTGGAGAAGGTATGTCGGAAAAGGATGTCTCCTATGAACATCTACAAGTGTTTGGCTGCAAAGCCTACATGCATATCCTGAAGGATAAGAGGTCTAAACTTAATGTTAAGACATGGCTATGGCCAATATCTGTTTGATTATAGATTCTATGATCCAACCACAAAGAGGCTTGTCAAAAGCCGTGATGTTGTATTTATTGAAGATCAAACCATTGAGAATATTGAGAAAACTGAGAATAATGCTTCAGGATTCGCTGATAGTTCAACAGACTTGCAGCTGATTCCTCCAATGGCAGTGCAAGGACAAGTTGGAGATGACATACAAAATAATCAACCAGAGGAAGGTGATCATGATGCTTCTATTGAGAATGAACCAGGTAATGTTGATGATGATAGTGTTCATTAACAACCATCAGCACCTGTGGGTTTTCCAATTTTAAGAAGATTTAATAGAGTCAGATAACGCTCTACTAAATATCTTAAAAATGAGTATGTGTTACTAAGTGATGGGGGAAAACTAGAAAGCTTTGATGAAGCTATAGATGATGAACACAAAGAAAAGTAGATTAGCCCCATGCAAGAAGAAATGAGATCCTTGCATAAGAATAAGACTTTTGAGTTGGTGAAGTTACCAAAAAGCAAAAGGGCTCTGAAAAACAAATGGGTATTCAGAATCAAGTCTGAAGAATCCAATTCACAACCATGGTTCAAAGCTAGATTAGTTGTCAAAGGTTTCAGCCAAAGGAAAGGTATTGCCTTTGATGAGATTTTTTCACCGGTTGTGAAAATGACATCTATCAGTACAATCCTAGGACTAGCAACAAGTCTCGACTTGGAGATTGAGCAGATAGATATGAAAACTGCTTTCTTACATGGTGGTTTGGAAGAAAAAATATAGATGGAGCAGTTATTGGGTTTCAAAGAACAGGGAAAAGAGGAATGCATTGGATATGAGATATCACTGGATAAGGAATGCATTGGAAATGAAGCTATTACAGCTTGAGAAGATCCATACTGATGAAAATGGATATGATATGATGACCAAGTCTTTACCAAGAGAAAAGTTTGAATATTACCAATTGATTGCAGGAATGATGGTACTCCCACATGAGGTGGGAGAGAGAGATTGTTGACTTTTTCCCTATCCATGTAGGGTTTTTTTTTCTTTTCCTGCTTCTCTATTTTCTTTTCTCTCTCATTGTTTTTCTTTTCTTCTTGGTCCAACATTGCTGCTGATGGTTGAAGACCGCAACAAATTGCAGCAAAATTGAAAATGGGTGTCGAAACAGCTGGGATTCGATGCCAACTTTGTTGAAAAACGAAAGTAAGTAACACGGTGAATTGACTATAAATAGTCATGCCTTCTCCTCGGTTAAATCATCCCAAAAGCTTACTCTTAGAGCAAAAGAAAATTATATAAGAGAGATTTTTTTTTTTTGAGAAGTGACAAAATAGTTAGATAATTTTTTGAGGTGTTTGGAAAACACTTGAGTGCTATTATTTTGGGTTTATCTCATATCTCTAGAATTTTGTTACCTGAAGAAGATTCTCTTTCAGTAAGCCTACTATTTTTATAGTGGAAGAAAATCTCAGAGTTTATCCCATGGACGTAGCCCTAAAATTAAGAATGAAACACTTAAATCTTCTGATATCATTTTTACTAATCATTTTACTCTCGAAATTATTATCTGCTACGCAATCCCAACAATTATGTATTTATACTAATTATTTCAATTTAATATGATATATTTGTGACATGAACAAACCATAATTAAATTATAACCAAACCATATTTATGTGGTACAATTTATTTTTATTTATATACAAATCGGTGCGGTTATAGTTTCTTAATTCTAAAACCATTTACCATGAAGTGAGATTACGGATTTGACTATGGACCGCATTAACCGACACGAACACCGATGATTCACAAGGCTCGAGCTCCTCCTCCTTCCTTTGCCCGCCTCAAACACTCTGCTTTTAATCGCGGATTTCATGAGAACATGAACAACCATCGCCGATTAAAGACCAAAATCATGGGGAAAAAACAATAAAAAATCATTTATTAGAGCCAAAAGAATGTCAAATCACCCCATCAAAACACCCCAATCAGAAAGATAAATTAGCCTGAGGCTTCAGAGAAATGCTCAAAGAGCGGTGGATGTCAATCAGGAATTGAACAACAGGAGCGCAAAAGCCAGGAATACGGAAGAAATCAAGCTAGTGTCGATGCCAGTTTGGATCTCAGAAGGTTGATTTGGCATCGACAATGAAGATCAAGGTCGATTCGGAAAAGATAAAGGTTGATTCGATGAAGATCAAGGTCGCTTGCCGGCGGTGGCACCGATTTTGACTGGCCGGGGCCTTCTTGCATATGTGAAGGCCAAGATTGATGACTGCGGCGACACGAAGGGATGGGTCTTGCCAGAACTACTAAAACTTTTCTTCTGTTTCCGTTGAGGAAAAGATCTTAGAGCAAGATCTAATGGAGCGTGGAGAAGCAGAGCTTATTGCCGAGGTGAAAGGAGATGTAGGCCAAAGTAGCGACAGTCTGAGAGAGAGAAAGACAATGATGGATTCAAGAAGGGCAAAACTGGAAGAATGGAGCAGATATCTTGGCACCTAGCGGTGAAAAAATGAACAAACAGCTTGGGCTTGGCTCGAGTTCGGCTCGATTTAAAGCTCGTTCATGACTCGTTCGAATAATTATCAATTCAAGCTTAAACAAAATTTAAAGCTCGATACACAATTCAAACAAAGCTCGAATTGCTTACTACTCAACTTAACTCGATTTAATTGTAGATTTTTTCCTCAATTTAAGTGAACAGTTCGAGCTTGACTCAAGCTCGTTCAGATAAAGCTCGTTCAAAGCTTGTTCGTATTATTTTCAATCCAAACACGAACAAAATATCAAGCTCGATAATTAATTCAAGCCGAACATGAACAACCTACTACTCGACTCGGCTCGGCTCGTTTTTAGCCCTATTGGCACCTAAAATATGCGTGCTCACATAAACGTTTCGTCATTTTTTTGGATTGAGGGACTACATTTGTTAGCATTAGCAGTTTAATTTCTATTATAGTTTCGTTGGTACTGGAGTTTACAACTAATATTAGAGTTTTCAAAAAATTATATAAAGGTAGTTTTTAACTTTTAATTTTGATAATTTTACCTCTATTATTAATAAATTTTCAAAACTTCTAACGTTAATTACAAGAGTTGTTCACAAATGACATAAATCATTAAAAACTCTAACAGAATAAACTAATCCTAGAAAGCTCTTTCCTAAACGGGCCCATTATTCTATTTGAAGTTCAGGGGCTTATATGCTCTTTCATGTTAAGTTAAGGGGCTTATAACAGCATTATTTCATCGTATCACAGAGACGCACAGGCACAGGAGTAGCGGTCTCTCGTGCTTGCCTAAACTAAACGCTCCGACAAGTAACAACCGAAGAATTAATCGCAGTAGCAGGATTTAGGGTTTTAAACAGAAGCAATGGATTCGCCGGAATCAGAGAAGAAGACGGAAACGAACCAGAAGAAAGAGAAGAAACCAATGGCGAAGAAAGGAAAAGAAGAATTCGTTTTCCAGATTTACAATTCCCTGACCCAGCAAAAAGAGATCTTCAAACCCAAAGTCCCTGGGAAGGTCGGAATGTACGTCTGCGGCGTCACTGCCTACGATCTCAGCCACCTAGGCCACGCCCGCGCCGCCGTGTGCTTCGATGTTCTCTACAGGTTTGCCGTTTGTTTTATATTGGGTTCCATTTCCATATTTTTTTTGTTCGGCCTTATGCTCACCTGTAACTTTCTTTGTTCAGATATCTTGAGCATTTGGGCTACCAGGTTACCTATGTTCGGAATTTCACTGATGTCGATGATAAGGTGAATAGCTATGAATAGCTAGTAATGTAGAATCTAAGTGTTGTAGACTATTTCTCTTTTTCATTTTTTATTTTTTTTGGCATCCAGAAAAGCTGAACTTACTGAGAGCCAAAGCTTTTCTGCTTAACTTAATTGGAACCGTAGATATTATGTTAAACTCTGTCCGCCTATAGTTGAGCAATGATCAATTTGGAGCTTTTCGATTTGAGTCGTTGGATGTGTCAAATCTTTAAGAGATATCCTCTCTGGGCATAATTAATGGTAGCCGTAATTTTGTGATCGTTGTTTCTTGCTACATCGAAGTTTGTTGAATCTAAGTACAGAATATTTTGATTGTCTCCTCTTACAAATACGAATGTCAGTTCTGCTCATTTATATCATGGTATCTAACATTAATGAGAAGCCTACTTGGTCACTTTTTTCTGCTTTTATTTTCTTTCCTTTCTCCTTCGCAAGTCTTATTTAGCCTGATGGAATACATGTATTTTTTTCAGATAATTCGCCGGGCTAATGAGTCCGGAGAAGATCCTTTGGCATTAAGTAAGCGTTTTTGTCAAGAATATTTGGTGGATGTGAGTAATCTTCAGTGCCGTCTACCTACGCATCAGCCTACTGTATCTGGACACATGGATCAGATCAAGAGGATGATAAAAAAGGTGGTTTTTAGCATCATATCTTATTGTACTTATGCCTATCTCTAAAAGAGAGTATATCTCAATCTAAGAATACCTACTGCATTGCTAGGACAGAAATCCTTCATGTTTGATACTTCTTATGTGACTGGTAAAATGTGGAATATGGAGCTGATCAGGGCATATTTTGTACATGCGTGCTTTGAGACATTTTGCATTGACATCTGCAGTTCCTTCTGCTTGCCATTCTATCTATAAAACTATGTTCTGTAGTTTTGTGCATATATGATATCTTGTTCTCTACGCAGCCTTTCTTTTTCTGTCAGTTTCTAATTGTTTATGTGGAAGTATCATGGCGTTGCCATTGTTATTGTTATGCTACCTTGCATTAAGTTGGTCTTTGATTACTGTTATTTTATGGGAAAGATGCCTTGGGTAACATATGATACAAAGATCCCTGTTACTTCTCTGAAATGCATTTTTTTCCATGTTCCTCAGATCATTGATAATGGCTGCGGGTATGTGGTTGATGGAGATGTATTCTTCTCTGTTGATAAATTTCCAGATTATGGGAAGTTATCTGGGCAGAAGCTGGAAAACCACAGAGCTGGAGAACGTGTATCTGTAGATTCAAGAAAGAGAAATCCTGCCGACTTTGCCTTATGGAAGGTGAGAATTAGTGATATGGCACAGTTTTCATGTGCTGATTGGCTTTCGATGGCTAGAGAACTTATTTCCTGATGACATTAACCAAATAATGAGAGTACAAGTATCTTCTGGTTGCACTGAACTGGGAACTATTTGTAGGACATGTTCCACAAATAATATGGAGAACAGGGATCTCCAGAAATTCTAGTTGACCAAACTTCTAGATCACAATTTTTAGAAATAGTTAAATATGGCATTGCATGATATGTAAAATACTCTAAACTCACAAAACTTATAACTTGTAAGTTTGATTATCAAGCAAACTTTCTTTAAGCTTATAATTTATACTGCAAAAATCATCTTTGCTTTATGATTTTCTCGTACTTGCATCTGATGTCCAGTAATTAATTTAGGCTGCAAAGCCCGGTGAGCCAAGCTGGGAAAGTGAATGGGGCTGGGGAAGACCTGGGTGGCATATCGAGTGCAGTGCTATGAGTGAACATTATCTTACGTATAAATTTGACATTCATGGTGGTGGGATTGATTTGATTTTCCCTCACCATGAAAATGAGATCGCCCAGAGTTGTGCTGCCTGCCCAGAAAGTAATGTGACTTACTGGATGCATAATGGCCATGTTACTAACAACAATGAGAAAATGTCAAAATCACTTGGCAACTTCTTTACAATTCGTGAGGTAGCTGTTTTATCTGCATTTATTCACCCTTTTCTTTTTCTTTTTTTTTTTTCTTTTTTTTGACACAGTTTATATTCTTATGCATCTTAATGGTTTAACTCTAGATTACTGAAAGGTACCATCCACTGGCGTTACGTCATTTCCTGATCAGTGCTGCGCACTATCGGTCCCCTCTCAACTATACAATTGCACAGTTGGAAAATTCTTCTGACATCATCTTTTATACATATCAGGTTTGGAACTCAACTGCTTTTTCATGACTCTGGGTATATATAAATACGCATGATTGGAATTCTGAATTGTAGAGCAGTTTCCAGCCTGGGGGTTGTAAGTGTAATTAGTACCAAACTTTAGGAGTGGGAAGTGTAATTGACCCTTAATTCTTTATTGTATATTGAGCTGGGTTGGCATAACTGCTACACCTGATTCCATTTTCCTTCTCGTCTATTAGATACCAAAGCTGTAGCCATTATCTTGCCAAATGTTAATGGAATTCTCTTGGCTCTTATTGCTTTGATCTTTCATTTGGAAACCTGGTTGTTCACAAGGGGAATTAATTCTTTAGGAATCATCTGGAATAGATATTTTTTGTTGAGTTGATACATTACTAATTTCCACCCTGTTAGATCGCTCTTTTCTGACACTGTCTCCTTTTTTGTCATAGTACAGACATTGAAAGATTGTGAATATGCTTTGCTAGCATTTCAAGAAGCAATAGCCAATAATTTGGTGGAGCAGAAGGGAAAACCAGCTCAAGCTAGTGCTGAAGCTCGAGTATGCATCAATAAGCTACGAAGTGAGTTCCAGGCAAAAATGTCAGATGACTTGAATGCCTCACATGTACTAACTGGTACTTTCACTGAGGCCTTGAGGTTCATCAACAGTTCGCTAAACAAGCTGAAGGTGTTTTCTGAAACCAATTTGATCTAAGGAATTATCTGACTTGTGCTCATAGCATAAGTTGATGCTTATATGATTGTAAATATTGACAGAAACAACAACCGAAGCAACAATTGTCAACAATTCGGTCTCTCACTGACATTGAGAAAGAAGTTAAGGAAGTTTTAGGAGTTATGGGACTGCTGCCCGCACACTCTTATGATGAGGTGATGAGCCTTTAAATGGTAAATACTAAAGGTTGCATCTTATTTTAGTTTGAGTAACAGTGTCATGGGTTCTCTCTTACCAGGTTTTGCAGCAGTTGAAAGACATGGCTTTGTTGAGGGCAGGATTGGTGGAAGATGATGTGCAGCTTCTGATTAATGAAAGAACCGAAATTAGAAGAGCAAAAACTGATTTTACGAGGGGAGATCGGATCAGAGCCGATTTAGCAATGAAAGGCATTGCCCTCATGGATATTGGATCAGATACAATTTGGAGGCCATGTGATCCGTTCAAACAACAGAAAGCTCCTGCACAGCTACCAGAACAAGAACAACAGAAAGTACCTGCAGGACCAACAGAAGAAAAGCAGACCAAAGCAGTTGAGGAAGATGAAAAACCTAGCTCAGTATCAAGTTGATGGTGCGGCATGATCAGTGATCACTAGCATCGTGTGAGGCCACAATTATTTACTCACATTCAGTCAAAACTGAAGAGAGATTTATACCTTTCGAATTGAAAGCATGGATATGTAGTCACAGTGTTTTGTCCCTGTTGTGACATAGCAGTCGGAGGTTTCTGATGGATGCTGTAACGAACGTCTGTCTGTCCACTGGAGTACTGAGAAAACACTGATCCAGTTTTGTTCTGGAAAATAGTTGCCTGGAATGGAGAAATCATCCACCGACTTTGTTATCCATATTTTGAATTCTAAAAGAACGAATCAGCTTCTCCTTGAATCGACGTATATCGTACTTTCGGTTGAAAACCTCTTGAGGGCCTTTCTGGTGGTTGACAGTTTGTGCTCAAAGAACGCCAATCTCTGATCTTGTCTCCGAACTCCATTTTTTTCAAATTTGTATGGTTTTAAAGTCTAACTACGAAATCTAAAACTCGAAGCCATAAACCAAACTAACGTCGAAGCTACGATATGAACTCTCTTCCCTTGTTCTTTCAATTGGCGTCCAAAAAGCATTCTGTTGCTATAGATCAGCTTTGAGCAGGCAGGTGCGTGGAGCTACTATGTTGTCCGACAGTGTGTTTTTGTTTATATTTATATGTCTTTCATTTTGTTTGTTTGTTTTTTTTTTTTTGTGTTGTTTTATGTATATTTTGTGTGTAGGTGCCGGAACGGCAAGTTCATGGTCGTTCATCGGAGAATCCTGTAAAAGGCTTACAGTTTATAATTACTTCTATAAAACCGTTTTTCCAGTCATCAATTGGTTGGGCTTTACAAGATATATTCTAGTCGATTTAAGTTCGAGCTTAAAAGGACGTCTTTTTCGATTTGTGTCCCCGGAAATGCCAATTTTATTATCTTTCTTATAGTTTCATACATTCGGTGTTCTTCGTCCTATTTAAAATCAGTGTGTGTATATTTTGTAGCAACATGTTTTAGGAGTCGCCACCAATCTATTTTATGGCCTACAAGGAATTTTAGGATTGTGAGTTGATTACGTTAAAATAACTTTATTATAGTGCAAAAAAAAAATGATACTATAAGTAGAGGTGTTCAGTGGGCCGGTCCTGACACGGCCCGGCTCGGGACCGGCTCGCTTGGAGCACGGCCCAGGCACGGTCAAGACCGGC
>KK900721.1:35115-73812 GCA_000696445.1 Aquilaria agallochum
TTTTTATTAAGTTATTTAAAAGTGAAGACTAAAAAGTGGAGACTAAAAATTAAAAATAAAAACTAAAACTTAAAATTAAAATTAAAATTAAAATTTTAAAAATTAAAATTTTACGGGCCAGCTCGGGTTCGGCCCAGGACCGGCACGGGACCGGCCCGTGTAAACACGGGCTGTGCCCGGGCCCAAATTACTTAGGCCCAGGACCGGCCGGTCCGGTCCGGTCCCGGTCCGGGCAGCCCGTTTGTGCATCACTAACTATAAGGTTTTCAGTTTTCTCTTTTCCTAAAATTTTGTTTCCTTACCTAACCTTTGATAAAAATAATTTTTATGAATTTTATTTAATTATGTTTAATTTTTAATTTAATTCCAAATTGTGAATCTTACCAGACTAATCAGATATAAAATATTAAATGTCCTTAAAATCTCAAAACTTCACCAAATTCACTAAGAATTTGAAATGACCATCTTATTTAAAGCCATGAGTTTTATCAAACCAATAGGATTTGAACAAACAATCCACCTTGAAATTTTATTAAATCTATCAAGAACGGATTCTTAAAAATTTGTTGAGTAAATTTACAATTTCCTTCATCTAATTTCTTTCTAATTTATAAAAGATGAAAAAAAAATTAAGTTATCTAAACCATTCAAGAATTTTCCCAACCAATAATTTTTTGTGTTATTATTTTAATGTATATCATGAGTTTTAAATAAAAATAAAATCAAACAATTTCTAAAAATTAAGTAGACAAGCAAGAAAATATATTAAGCTATATTCCTATGTGAATTTTGGTAGTCAAATTTAATGCATGGCCCAAACAAACAAATAAACAAAAACAATAAAAGAAAAAAAAAACAATAACAGGCCTGCTGCCAGTGACCGATATGTAAAATAAAATAAAGTTAGTGACTCATACGAATGAAAATAAAAGATTCAGGGTTAAATGGGAGTTATACCGAAAATGGATATGGCTGGCGGAACAGATCCGGATGAAGCCGGGTTGGGTACGGGTTGTAAGCGAGTCGCGTATTCTGTCCTCAATGGTAATGATCAATTCCGACGAGCGACGGCTTGTGGGGCCGCCTTTGGCGCCCAGCAACCTCGACCTGTGGCAAGTGGAGCACGATGATGATCAAACGGCGGAATGGACGCGAACCTGCCTCTCCTCCGGCGTGGATACGAATGGGGAGGGCAACACCTGGGGTCGGTGGTACGGGGTGGGGCGAGGCTAGGGCTGCGGTTTTGTACTGTTGGCGGCGGCTGGAGGAGGCGTCTGGAGGTTTGAAGCGTCGAGCGGCAGCAGCAACACTCTGTGACTCTAGGGGTGGCGGCGGCAGCTAGTGAAGCTTAAGGGTTCTGGGGTTGAGGGAGTGGAGAATAAGGACTAAAGCTGAATTTGACCTTTTCTGAATTTTCTTTTTTGGTATAATGACTTCTATTTATACTGCAATCTGCAAGTGCCACGAAAGTGATTAACAGTATTTGACCCAAGCCTTATCAAAAATCAGATTTTTATACAATCTGGTCTAAATGATAATCCAAGTCCACAAAAATACTTAAGCTGTTGATCTGGCCCAGACTTTACACAAAGTTGCAATTCAACCCAAAATTTTTAGGATTTGTCAAATTAGCCCAAAAACTTTGTAAAATTTCCAAATTCTTCTTATATCTTTATAAATTTACCAAATTTATCCCAAATTCTTGGGAGTTGGCAATTTTACCCCAAAATTTGCATTTCTGCCCAAAAAATTTCTGAAAATCTCTTCATTCACGCATAAACTCTTCCCTTTTGCCTAAACTAACCTCAAAGACCTTTAGAACCTCAGATTAGTACCTAAACCAAATTAATTCCTATTTTAATCCTAATTGACCATACTAAAATTTTAAAGATTTATAACACACACACACCTCTAGCAATTGAAAGGAATACACACGTTTTTTGTAGTTTTAATGTGCTTGTTTTTTCCAGAAAAGATGCATCCTGAAGGAGCTAGGAGAATTGGTCCCTTATCTAGACTAAGGATCTGGTGTCCCTTTACTACTTAAGCTCAAGTGGCAGGATCATTATTCCTAAATTATATGATGGATCGTCATATTTACAATTTCCTAACTAAATATAGAGTTTTGATATTATCTTCAATCCATCTGGAATACCATCACGAAAGATTTGAATGATAAGAATTGGAGTCTCTAGCTAAGTTACGGCAAGAGTGGGGGTGATAGTGAGAGCAGAAGCGAGATCCCAAATTCATCAAATTTGAAAAGAGTTAAAGAGCAAGAGCGTTCATGTGTATGTGTAGACACACACGTGTAGGTATACAAACACAAGAAAATATAGACACTAAATTATTGTAAAGAAACAAAACTTTATGTTTGAAAGGAAGTAGATTTAAAAATAAAGTCATGATCTATATAATAATAATTTAGTTTGGGACTAGTGGTGAAATTGTTAAAAAATAGTAGGGTATAAAACATCAAAATATGAACAAAGGAGTGGGGGCGATTATTACTTGTTTTTTGGGTGATGATGTATGCTTCATTTAGAAACAGTGTCATAACTTAGTGTTAGAGGTAAAAAAAAAAAATTATTCAATGATAGTGTTTAATATTAAAGATTTAAAAAAATTATTACAGTTACTAATAATTTATTTCAATCTCTAACACTAATTTTAGCCATTATTTTTAAACGGCGCCATAATAATATCAAAGGTTGTTTATGTGATAGTTTTTTGTTGTTCTTTTTTTATAGTCAGAATCAAGAAAATACAAAAAAAGGTTAAGAGAGTATGGAAGTAACAAATTAGTTAGCAGAAGTAACTTTCTGCCTTGAAACCACAATTAAAAAACAATGCTAAAAAAAATTCATTAGTTGCACAGTTATGTGGGTTGAAGCGGTAAGATCGTAACTAAGGGTACAGCACCACAAAAGTCTATGAAACAACTTCTCAGCATACTTTGGCATTGTGACCTTCAGTGTGTGAGGCAAGGCCATTAGCCAATCATGAAACCGCTCTATAAGTTGGAATTTGTGCTCTAGCTTTAAGAGCGTCTATGCTACATGCACATTCTAGTACTTAGGTCTCTAGTTAGAGGTGGATACGTATTATTCAAATTGATGTTCATGGGCAACATTTTTTTCAAACAATTATTAATATGAAAATTATAAATTAAAAGTCCCTTTAATTTTGTAATGGACACTAATTTTTATTATATCTATTGAAACAAAATAGATTTCTCTTATCATATAAATACAAAAAGTGAGTCACTCTTTTCAAATTATTTTTTATCAAAAAAATCTCCTTCTAACCCTAAAATCTCACGTTTCTTCCCTTAAATCATTAACTTTTTTACCACACTCTCCTTTTAAAACATTCAAAAACATTACAGGGGCCAACTAGCCAGAAGAAAAAGTAAGTGGCTAGGTGATGAAAATATACAAATTTAGGGACTAAAATGGAATCTTGTGTCTGTAATCCATATATGCATGCACTAGCAGTGAGCACGGATTGGGTAAACCCATAATCCAGCTCAAACTATCCCTATTAGATTAGGTTGGATTGGGCAAAAATCGATCATAGTTTATGGGATCAATTTCATATCTAGAAGAACGATCGGTTTTTGAGTTGGTTCCTGTTTCATATAAAACCAATCCAAGATGGAACAGAACCAAAGTATATGTATAAATATATAATAAAAATTATATGCTATTACTAAATTGCTAGTATATTTATGTGTGAACATATATCTTTGAATGTACATTTAAACGTGTACCTTCCTAAATTACCCATATATTTTTATATAAACATGTCCATTTAAACATATAAATTATGATGTCACTAAATTGTTCATATACTAAAAAATATATATATTTGAACATGGATTAAGTTTTGTATTATGTTGAATATTTACTAAACTCATTTGTTCGATTATGAATTTGTTAATTATTATTATTATTATTATTATTATTATTATTATTATATGCATGCATGTATGTATGTATGTAAACCAAAAAAGTTGAGAACCATAATTAAAAAAACCAGACTCATGGTTTTGATTCTATATGGTTATTGATCCTCATGTTGAAACCATCAGTATTCCACTAGAAAAGCAAACCAATCTGACTCATACTCAGCCTACTTATTTTTCTACTTTTGAAGCCTTTCAACCATACCTAGACAAATAGATATTAAATTAGAGTTATTTATGTCAAATTTTCTTCTTAAAGAATGTTAAGTCTTTTCAGCTATTAAACCTATTATTTTGATTTTCAATATATATTTATAAAATTAAGAAAAATTGAATAGTTTATTTATGGTGTAATGGTAAATTTTATACCATATGAATCCCAAAATAAACCATGACCTATTGTAAAAAATTGATAAAACATATTAAAATCTTACATGTGTTAGTTTGACCATAAAATCTGGCATTGTAACGTGGTGCCTTTGGTGTTTTTATATCAAAAAGTGAACTCATACTAGTGCTAGTCGATAAGCAAAAAGGTAAACTAAAATATCTCATAAATACATATACTTGTAAATCCCAGTTTAATTATAAAATTTTTGGACCTGCCATTATCTATAGCTAAGTTGAGCTTTTCTCTAAACTTGCATGCTACAAGGTTTTGCCAAAATAAACAGACAAAATGCTGAATCTTTCCTCTCTTAGATTATCTTTGTGTCTTTTTTTTTATTGCCAATAAAAAAAATGTTGAAGAGTATAACAGTATAGATATGCCTTTTTTCCTGTCTCGATTTTCATTTGATTAAACATTTTTCAATTCTAATCTACACATTTTCTAAAATAACTTGGTGTAAATAGAAGACATTTGAACATTTGAAATAAGACATTTGAGTTCGTTCTAAGAATTAGTATATGGAATAACTTATTTTAAAGTTTCTCTCTCCCCATGAGAGTTCCTCTCTATATGAGAGTTCCTTTGAGAATCAATTTCAAACTCCTCTAGTCTTTGCTAGTCATTCTTCAAGTTCTGCTATTTGCTTCCTGATTGATCTAGGTTTGCTCTCTCTACTCGCGTAATAGATCAGAAACTTCAATCAAGTGTTCTTATAATACTGTGCAATCGGTTTTCCTTCAATCCAGTAGATCTATTTGAGGTATTACTTGTTCCAGATTGGCGCCCATTGTTAGTCAATCGGATTTCTAGATTGAATCTCATTGATCATTGCAGGAGAATTTGCTTTGAATAGTTTGATTAGTTCAGTTCGTCAGATAAGGGCAAACGACAGAACGGCTTCTTGATTTAATTTCTTGATTTGTGGCCGACAGGAGCAGTTAGTCTCACTAGGTTCTTGTTAATATAACTTCTGTAGATTAGCATTTCTTGCTATAGAATGTTAATTGGTAGTGTTATTGGTTGCAGTTCATAGAATCGATGAAAGCGACAACTGAGGGTGATACTTTCCCCAAGCTAGCGTCCGAGGAGTTGGAGGAATTAGTTCTGGTTCTTCAGCCTGATTTGGAAATAGATGACCAGGCTATATTTCTTGTTGGTAAAATCATATCGGACAAGAAGTTGAATTAAAAAGGCATTATGAATATTTTGTTGAAGATTTGGAAAATCTATGGAATCCATGCAATTAATTTTCTAGATGATAAAACGGTGCATTGTGTGTTTGAGGAATGGGAGATGATTGATCGTGTTCTATCTGATGGCCCATGGAACATCATGGGATGTATATTTTCTCTTCAGAAATGGCTGCCAACACAGTCTCTGCAGGATCTGTGCTTCACAGAAGTACTGTTTTGGGTCCAAATTCATGGTTTGGCCCTTAACCTAATGACCACGGCAAACGGAAGTATAATTGGCAAACAATTTGGTCAAGTGCTGGAGGTAGAGGACCCAGGAAATATAGGGAAATTTTGCAAGGGATATCTTAGGATCAAGATAAAATTAAATGTTAAGGATCCTATCAAAGCTGGATTTTGGTAGACGAAGTCTCTTAGGTGCAAAAAATGGATAGCTGTGAAATATGAAAGACTAGGGGACCTTTGTTATATATGTGGTAGGTTGGGACATTCTAACATTAGCTGTAGAAAGGCTACTCAACCAGTCATGATTAGTACTGGTCAGCAAATGTATGGCCCTTGGCTAAGAGCTCATACACCAAGGCTTATAGAGGAACTTGTTAAACCTCTCCCGCCAAGACCAGACCATTTACTTCTTGGGACTTTAGTGAGATTTAATATGTATGTAAAGGACATGGATGGATCCTTAACTGAATCCCCGACTAGTCAAGAATCCCAACAGATGCTTAATTCCCTACCTAGACTACTCCATTCCAGACTGGAACATATACCTCCAATAATAACTGGGCTAATTCATCAATATCAAGATTCTGCTAACCCAGGGGAGACTGATACCGCTGGGGCAGAGGAAGATCAGTCACTGGATGTGGTGTCTCAGAAAGGTGGCAGGAAGAGAGAGAGACATCTGAAGAGGAAAACAGCAGAGCTGGAGAATTTGGTAGAGGAAAATGCAGACAAAAAACTTAGAGGGAATACTGCACCTGAGAATGGGTCTGGTGACTGCCCTTCAGTCACCTGGGAGCCATGATTCTCATGAGTTGGAACTACCAGGGGATGGGGCCAACCCTGACAGTTCAGCACTTTACTTGGCTCTTAAAGAAATATAAATCTCAATTATGTTTTTTAATGGAGACAAAGAATAAAAAGGAGAATTTAGAAAAGGTGAGAATGAAGGTTCAGTACAGAAATGCTTGCTATGTAGAGCCTATTGGTATATCTAGAAGGCTTGTTCTTTGGTGGTCTGAGGCTGTGCAAGTTTGTGTGGATATGAAGACAAAGAATTTTCTGGATACGACAGTTACAGATGAGAGGGCTAACACTAATCGTATTACTTGGGTCTATGCAGACCCAAATTTTCCTGACAAGGGGATAAATTGGGAAAACATAAAAAGGCTAGCCTCTAAAAATTCCTTGCCATGGTTATGCATAGGGGACTGGAATGATATAGTTGCTCAATACGAGAAAATTGGTGGTAGGCTGAAAGCTCAGGACCAAATTATGGAGTTTCAGGAAATGCTACTAAAAACCCATCTTCAAGATGTGGGATTTCAAGGACAAAAATACACCTGGTTAAATGGTAGAATGGATGGGATAGTTCAAGAAAGAATTAATAGAGCTTTAGTGAGCCATTCCTGAAGAGTCATGTATCCGGATACCCAAGTGTATCATTGCCCTCGAATAGACTCTGATCATTGTCCTATAATTCTAAAAACAGAATGCGAAAGCAGTAGGGGCAGAAAAAAATTCAGATTTGAGCACATGTAGACTAGAGAACCGACATGTAGGGATATCATAAAAAAATCCTGGGACTTGAAGGCAGGCAATGACACTTATGCTTTGCAGAAAAACTTAAGAGGATGTAGTTGAGCGTTGAGCAAGTGGAGTAAGTCTCACTATCCGAATAATAGATAGGCAATTGAAGACTTAACTGCGAAGCTGGTTGATCTGCAGGATAGCGTTGAACCTTCAAATAGTAGAACTGAAAGACAAATTATCAAACAAATTGAGGAGCACTAGATTCGAGAAGAAATGTACTGGCGGCAACGCAATAGAGTTGACTGGCTAAACCTGGGGGACAGAAACACTGCCTACTTTCATAATGTAACCATTCAGATAAGAGCTTTAAACAAGATTTTGATAATCCAGAATGAGAAGGGTGTTTGGATGGAAAATGAGGAGGACATTATAAGCACGTTCAAGAAATTTTATACAGGTCTATTTAGCTCAGAAGGGTCGGTTGGCATGAATGAAGTTCTGGTTCATGTCAAAACAGTAATTCAGTCAAAGCTGATAGAGAAACTTCAAGGGGATGTGTCAGGCAAAGAAATTAAGTCAGTTGCTTTTCAAAGGGCCCCTTTAAAGGCTCCAGGGCCTGATGGATATTCAGGAATCTTCTTCCACAAATATTGGGATGAGGTTGGGGAAAGTGTCACCACAACAGTCCAAGCTTTCTTTGAGCAAGGTACCTTCAATACTTCCTTAAACAGAACAACGATTGTTCTTATCCCTAAAGTTCCATACCCTGAAAAAGTCACACAGTTTAGACCTATTAGCCTGTGTAACTACTGCTATAAAATCATCTCTAGAGTGCTTGTGAATAGGTTAAAGCCTCACATGACTGATATCATATTGCCTTTTCAAAATGCTTTTGTTAAAGGGAGACAAATCCAGGATAATATTTTAATAGCCCATAAAGCTTTTCACTGGTTAAAATCAAGAAAGAAAGGGTTGGACTGGAATATGGCGATAAAAATTGATATTCAAAAAGCTTATGATCGAGTGGAGTAGTCTTTTTTAGAAAGTATCATGGAAAAAATGGGGTTTCCTTCTAGGTGGATTAAGTGGTTTATGACCCTGGTTACTTCTGTGTCTTATAATCTTTTGATTAATGGAAAAGAGACTGATTATTTTAAACCTACAAGGGGTATAAGACAAGGTGATCCTTTATTCCCTTATCTGTTTATTATGATCACTGAAGCCTTATCTTAAATATTAGTAAATGCAGATTAGGTGAAAACTATTGAAGGTATTAAAATGAGTAATCATTGTCCTATTTTAACTCATCTCTTATTTGCATATGATTCTCTCTTTTTTGTTAAGGTTAGTGTCAAGAATGGGCATCACTTGCAGCAGGTTATTGCACAGTATTGCTAGGCCTTTGGGCAATGTATAAACTTAGAAAAATCTACTATTTACTTCAGTCCTAACACTCATTCTGCCCCTGCAGGAAAATATTAGCCTCTTTCTAAAAATCCCTAAGGAAGAAAATCCAGGAAACTATCTAGGCCTGCCTACTCTGTGGGGACGCTCAAAGTGTGAAGCATTGGCATTCCTGAGGGATAGAATCATAAAAAAAATTCAAGGGTGGAAGGAGGTTTTACTCTCATACTCAGGTAAAAAAGTTCTGCTGAAGTCTGTTGTTTCTGCCTTACCTTCGCATGCAATGACCTGCTTTAGATTCCCTAGGAAATGGTGTCATAATGTTCATTCTCTAATGGTAAAATTCTGGTGGGAAGGTCAGTATTTAGATTCTAGTATTCATTGGAAAAGCTGGGATTGTTTAACTATGCCAAAGGAAAAAGGGGGAATGAGTTTTAAAGATTTAGAGGCAATGAATATTGATCTTTTGTCAAAACTTGCTTGGAGGATCAACTTGAACCCCCAATCTTTCTTAGCTCAAATTCTTGGAAGGGTTTTTTTCGCGGATGGAAACTTTTGGAATGCCAAAAAAAGCCCTAATTTTTCTTGGGGATGGGCTAGTATTTTAGAGGGTAGGGATTTTTTTGAAAAAGAATGTCTGCTGGCAAGTGTATGATGGCTAGTCTATATTTGTTTGGAATGATGCTTGGATTTCGAATATAAGGGGGTTTAAACTTCATCCGATTATAGATATTCCATTAGGGATGAGAAGTATGAAGGTTGGTAATCTCAAATATGCCTGCACCCATAAATGGAATTTAGATAAGATTTCAGATTTGATTTCCCAAAAGGAAAAACAGGTTATTTTATAGATCCCTATTAGCCATTTTCCAGGAATAGATAAACTGATTTGGCCTTACAAAAAGATTGGAAATGTAACAGTTAAATCAGCCTACAACATACAAAAGGTCATTACCCCTAATCGCTCTTTTGCCTCATCCTCACACCAAATATACCCGTGTGTCTAGAAGTTAATCTGGAAAATTAAATGTCTTCCCAAAGTGCAGAACTTCATGTGGAGAGCTTGTCAAAATGCTCTTGTTGTCTGGTTGAACTTAGCTAAAAAAGGTACCAAAATAAAAAATATTTTTCCTTTCTGTTCTCATGTTGAAATAGTGGAGCATATGCTTTTGCAATGTGAGTGGAGTCACTTAGTCTGGTTTGCGTGTATGGACTATAAACCTAATAATTCTGAAATTTGAACATTTGATCAATGGTTTGTTGAGGTTTGTCATTCTTTAAAGTATGCTCAAGAGAACAAGGAGATTGTTAAATCTATCATTGCATATACCTGCTGGTTTATCTGGTTGACAAGGAATGAAGCTGTTTTTCAAAAGAAAAACATCATTCCTGAAGTTGTAATACGCAGGATTCAGGGTGCTGTTGTCGATTTCTACTAAGCCCATCAGCAAATTGGAAGAACAAACCATTCTATACACTGAGCTGTTGTCTCTGAACAATGGAGCAAGCCAGCAATAGGGGTTTTTAAAGCTTAATGTGGTTGTTTGCAGTGGGCAATCTAGTGGGATGGCTTACTTGGTGAAAGACTGGTAGGGGAACATACTGGGGAATCAGGCCAAGTTTGAAGCTGATTTTTATAAAGAGGCAGCAGTAACAGAAATGATTAGAACAGGACTCCAGGACCTACTGAGATTGGGACACACAGCAGTTGAAATTGAGATTTCAGACAAAGAAGCAAGTGCCAGCTTGAAGGATAAAGAAGACTGGAGGGTAGGCACTTTAGTCTCTGATATTAAAGCACTGAAATTTTGTTTCTCCTATTTTTTTATAAAGGAGATTTCTGTTAAAGCTAATATGTGTGCTTTACGCATAGCTAAGTGGGTGAAGGAACAGCAGAGAAAAAATTGGACAACTTGTCCCTCTTCTGTTTATGTGCTTCAAAACATTTTGGATGTAAACTTTGAGCCTCCTTGAGGCTTTGCAATTAAATGTGTTGTTGATATGTTAAAAAAAAAATGAATAACTTATTTAAAGATTTCTTGCCCTCTGATTCGACCATAGCTCAGGGATATTATAGTTTTAGTCTACTGAGCAAAGAAATTTTGGATTAACCGAAAAATAAGCTAAGAAGCTAAGCATTCATCTATTTAACTTAGGAATTGTACTTTTACTCCTGGACTAAATAATCTATATTCTAGTTAACTCAAAATTCCTTTAACAAATTAGGTAGGAGATCATTTCTCAGACATATGCTCATCCAAATTCATCCAATTCAAATAATTGAAGTTATTAACTAAAATCAAACGAAAAAAAAAATACTCCACCCCTCTCAAAACCCATTTTTCCACAACCAAGTACGTTATTGCTTCTCTAAACTTTTCTTATACTAAAAGTTTGTTCTTCCTTTCCTATTTTATGTAAAATCTTTAATACTTATTTATTTTTTCTCATTTAGCAAGCTAAGCAGTTATATAAAGAAAATAAGGGACAACTAGAAAAGAATCTTTTATCCTTAGCTCGTGGTCCACTTTTTGGTGTCGAGTGTTTTAGTGTATATGCTATAAATGGCTTTAGGTTCCACACAAGAGAGATTGAGAATAAAAGGGCCACTTAGAATTCTGGTGCAATTGTGAAGAGGCTATTGGACGGTAAAAAGATTGATTACTATGGCATTCTTACTGAAATAGTGTAACTTCGGTATTTGGCGGCAAAGAGAATTGTTTTGTTTAAATGTGATTGGTTTGACATCTATGATCATAAGAAAGGAGTCAAGACAGATAAACATGGCCTCGTAAGTGTTAATATCGATCGTAAGCTACCGACATATGAGCATTTTATTTTTGCATATCAAGCTGAACAAGTATATTATGCAAAAGATGGATTTCAGCTTGATTGGCTTATTGTCTTAAAAACTTAGCCATGAGACTTTTTAATTTTCCTGAAGAGGTACAAAGTGATCCACAAATGGCTACAAATCATGAAGCATTTCAACAAGGTCAATCTCATCTTTTAAACACCCTTAATATGTTTACTGATAATTAGGAATCACCACTAAAAAAACTCATTTTTCCAACGGCCAAATTTTAAATGGTCTAGCCATTGGAAATTTCCAACGCAAATGGCTGTTGAAAATAGTGGAGATCATTTTCCAATGGCCTTCACGTTGAAAATTAAAAAAAAAATAGTTTCCAAAGCAAAGGCCTTTAGAAAATAATAATAATAATAATAATAATAATAATAATAATAATAATAATATATTTGTGTGTGTGTGTGTGTGTGTGTGTGTGTGTGTGTGTGTATGTGCATATATCATATATCATATATATGATATATAAAAATGTATATGATATATATAATAATTTAAAATATCATATAATAACAAATTAATGTATCATAATAATAATACTAATAGTAATCATATATATAATAATAATTTTAGAAAGTTATGTAATATTTTTAAACATTTTTTACGAATAATAACTATAAGTTTAATAATATTAATATATGTTGATATATATATTTATATAATATATATATAATATTTATCACATTCATTTTACAATTTTAGAAAGTAAATTTGTATTTTAAAAATATTTGGTTAACAATGATAATAATAATAATAATAATAATAATAATAATAATAATAATAATAATAATAATAATAATAATGGACTTACTTATGAACATATTAATACGTATAAATGTCATAATATATATTTAATATAATTTATATTATAATATGTGATTTGTATAATAATGTAATGTATCTTCCATATTAGAATGTATCATATAATAATAATAATAATAATAATAATAATAATAATAATATTTGTGTGTGTGTGTGTGTGTGTGTGTGTGTGTGTCATATATATGATATATAAAATTGTATATGATATAATAATTCAAAATATCATAAAATAACAAATTAATGCCAATTAATTTAATAATAAGAAATTTCATAATATTAATATATGTTGATATATATCATATTTATTTTACAATTTTAGAAAGTAAATTTTTATTTTAAAAATATTTTAATTATATATATATATATATATATGAAATTTTACCTAGTAAAAAAATACCCATTAATGGGCCAAGATAGCCTAAACCCAAACCATACTAACCCTAGTTATAAATACAATATATATCACTCAACCCTCTTTTCCCTCAACTCTCGCCCTGTCTCTCCCTCATTTGAGCAGTCTTCCTCCTTTTACCTTATTTCCCTCATCTCAACCGTCTCTCCCTCATCTCACCCTTTCAGCCATCTCACTTTCACTCCTTCACCCTCTCCAACCTTTTTGCTCTCCCTACTGCGAGCCGTCTCTCCCTTCTTTCGCCCTCTTAGCCCTCTCGCTCTCACTATCCTCTCCGTCGCCATAAGCCTTCTCACAACAGATCCGCTCACTGACCATCTGCCTTGGCTTAGATCTACTTAACCTTCACTGCTCTAAATCCACACCCCATTGCTGCTCCTCGCCGCCACCTTGGGTTTACCGTCCGCCTTGGCTCCTCGCTTCGCCACCCTCCTCCACCCAACCTTCAATTTTTCTCCCCTCTACAGGCTTGTTGTCCTTCCTCGGTTTTGCGTCACCGTTCTTCATCGGCCTCCCTACCATAGCATTCTTCACCATTGTCCTTCATTGGAGTTCTTTTTGGGCAAATCTGATATTGGTTTTCACTTCTGTGCAGATTTGAATTTTTTAAAACAGAGTTTCTTACACCCTGGCCATTGGAAATTTGTAACGATCAAACTGTTTCAAATTTCCAACGGCCTAAGCAGTTGATAAAATCAGAAACTCAAAGCTCACAGAAGGCCGTTGCAAAACTTCTAACGACCTATTTCCCAACAGCCAGGCTGTTGAAAATTCCGACAACTCTAAGTTGGGCCATTGAAATTTTTTTTTTCCTGCGAACGTTTTGCCAATGTGCCATTTTCCAACGGTTGGCCATTGGAAATGTCTACTTTCCAACGTGAGGTTATTGGAAATCAGATTTTTTTTAGTAGTGAATCATTTTCTTGGAAGAAAAATGATATTGGTATTGTCACTATTGGAGATGATTTTAATTCTATGCATGATTCAGACAATGATATTAACAAAGATATGGTGCAATATAAGTTCATGAACAAGAAATTTAGGTCTCAAAGTTAAAGGATATCAACTTCATCAGGGAGGAGCAGAACATCCTCTGAAATAAGGGTGAGTCATACTTTTCTTTAATTTTTTTTTACTTATACTTTGCCTAATAAGGCTTAAAGGTTAGCATTTAATGGTTGTGCTTATGTTCTCTTGTTCAAGTTGTGAAAATTTTTAGATTGGAATTAAAGTGAATCTGCCTACTACAACTATTCTTGCTTTTTGGAAGTTATGGAATCTTAAATTCTTTGTTGATGTAGGAACAATAGAGCTGACACTTGAAGAGCCTTTGAATTAGTTATTAGTTAGATTCAAGCAAATGTTTCAAGCTTTTAATAGCTAGGTCCTATAAGTACAATCAACTCTTTTTATCTAGTTGGTTTTGTACTTAGGCCTAGCCAATAAAAGTATGTTTTTCTTGCTTTTAATAGTTGTGTTCTATATTGAATGAGCTATTTTAGTGTCAAGGTTTGCTACTTCAATCTCCTAATTATGTTTTTTAAGTTTTAGATATTTTTAGTTGATCAGTGAGACTTTGTTCTCGATGTACTTTCTAGCAATAACTAAATCCTTCAAATATTTCAACTTTTACTGAATATTCCAAAAATTTTCCCAATGGTAAGTGTGCAAAATTATTTGATGAAATATCTTATACTTTACATGTACGCTGATGGAGATAGCATTATTGTTTAAGATATTATAAATGAGGGGGACTAATATTTTTTTGTTAATTTTTATATATGTATAAACTTGAGAATATTGCAATCAAAGACTACGCCCATCCTTGCATCCCAACTCAGCTAGTGTCAATAGACACTAACTTAAATTCAACTCTTCTCCAAAACTACCAACTACAAGCCTTTTAAGTTTTTGAAAAACCTACAAATTACCCTCACCCCTTTACAATAATTCCTAAATACCCTCTCATGTAAATGTTTTTGAGTGAACAAAAAAACAGTTAAGCTCCAAGTCATAATGTCTATTAGGTCTAAATTATTGAGCATGTTATGTTGTTAATTAAAAAGCTTTCATCACTACGAATGGGAAAAAAGAAACTAATAGTTATAGATAAAAATTTTTGTAACAAAACAAACAATTGTTACAATATTCACGTTGATGTAGCAAACACTAAACCACTTGCCACAAAAGTTAGAGTTCAATAACTAAATAGAACTAATAACCACAAACTTTAATTGTGGTTAGCCTTTGTGGTTAGAAAGTAATTATTGCCATAAACATTACAACATCTGAGTAAAATATGGCTTTAGTAACAATAATTTTTCTTTTTTATGGTTGTAAAATCCAACACAATATTTCTTGCCATGGTATACTTACTTTATTGGTTATAAATATAAAATTGTCACAATTTCAAATTTTATGGCTAAGTTCTCGTGACTATATGTGAACTTTGGTGTAGTGATTCTTTGAAATAACATCCACATATGTTTGCTATTTTTCCAACTTTAACTATGGTATGTAAACTACCAATGAAATCATATACGCGTGCATGTAAATGGAATAAATGAGTGAAACGAAATTCGAAACTCGCACTTAAAATAATGATTGATATAATATTCATAATTTTGAGAAGATAATAAAAATAAACGTAAGATACTTATATTAATTATTTGCCTTAGTTGGAACATTAATTTGAAGTAATTACAAATTTAAAATTTTAATCAACTTCTTAGCATGGTTCTAACATATGGTTTGGCCTGGTTAAACCAACACATGACCAAACCAAGCTAACTTGTAGTGTTTGAATCATATTTACATCAATGGAGTTGTAAGTAAAGTCCATTAGGGGTATTTAAACTTATTTTCATATCTTAAATGGGTATTAAATCTTTAGATTTGTCCTATCGAACTACATAAACTCATATAATGTGTTTCAGTTAGGTACTTTTCATTAATTCCAACATTAACTCGGATGGAAAATACTGATATGATATTAATTTACATTAAAATAAATTATAATATAACAAGCTTTATCCTCAGGCTTTTTAAATCAATGATTCTACCTCTTAAACTTCTAGTTCGACGCTGGTTGCTCATCTATCCCAAAAACAATATCATTTCTCCTCTCTCCCTAAAACCAAATCTCAAAATCCAAAACCCAAAACAACTAGACCATTCAGACACCAACCACTACCTGAGCAACCCTAGCCAAAGCAGCACCGTTGACTCATCATCTCCACCGCCTTTAGACCTAACTCTCTCCAGCGCCATCTATTGCCCCTCGGCACTATAATGGATTTGAGCAACATCACATCAAGGCCATCACATCTTACTCAGAATTAAGTCTAGCTTCCCCGCTCGTCTCTCCTGATGGTGTTGAATTTGGGCTATGTTCTGGCCCATCTGTCCTTAGTTGCCCCAAAAACCTCTCACGTGACCTTAGTCCCACTTTTCACAATTGGTGCATCACACCCCGAGATGATATCTTTTAAATTTTTTTGCAACAACTCATACGAGCAGTCCACCTCTACAATGCTCCAAAATGGCTTGAGGTCGTCGGTGCCGAGCTTGTCTGGCATTGGGCTGAACCCAAAATTGAGTCCAACTTCCCTGTCCAATTGGTTTTCAATTTTTTGTTTGTTGAACTAAATGTTGTTGTTATTGTTGTATGTATTTTGGATTTAAGATTGAATTCTTGTAGGAAATGGTCAGATGAAGATATTCTCATATCCTACCAGCTACGTTAGACGCCTTACCTATATCTTACCCATCATCCGTCGGGTAGATAATGTTCACATTCATATCTACACATTTTTAGAAGGGTTATGTCGGGTAAAAATCATCCACCCACACATTTGCACAACCACAATTTTATTAAACCATGTCATACTCAACCATACATTTATTTCTATTAGAAACATCTATTATATCTTAACTATTAAACTAACCATGTCTTGTTCTTAATTCCATATAACTAATTCATTACACTTTTATTTTTAGCAAATAACTACCACTAAAATGTTACATACACAAACACACATATATATGGGTTGGATGTGGAGCAGGTGAACCTCAAACCAGCATCTTACCCAAACCCACCAGCGGGTGAAAAAAAAAACCACATCCGACCAAAACTTGATCAATTAAAAAAAATTATACATCAAATTGGATGCAACTGAATACCCACCAAACCAAATATCCATTAACATCTCTAGGTGAAGGAGAGTGGAATTGATTTTAGTGGAAGTTTAATGGTTAGAATTAGTGATTGGAAAAAATTGAAGACTAAAGTTGTTATTTTAAATTTATTTTAATATTATTTAATGCTACATCAACATTTTATATCTGAGTCAACGATGAAATTTACGGAAAAATACCCAATTAGGATGCGCTATATGAGTTTATGCAGTTCAATAAAACAAATCTAAAGATTTGGTATCCATTTAGGACATAAAAATAAGTTAAGGTACCACTAATAGACTTTATCCACGTATTTACATCTAACCCATGACCAAACCAAGCTTGTAGTGTTTCAATCATATTTATATTAAAGGAATTGCATATAACCCATGACTAAATCTTTTATTTTGTTATTTTTTTTTATACTCATAATCAAGTACAAGTATATGGTAATAAGATGATACTTCAAAAAAAGTTTGCGCAAATCTATCTATTTCCTAAAATCTGGAAGACTTTAAGTCACAAATAAAAATATTAGTATACACCCCACCAACAGTAGTAGTAGTCTAACAGACGATGATTAGAAAAGGTTTGAGGAAATTTGTTTGTTTTTTAAAAACTGGAACTTCAAGCCACAAATAATAGTGGCGGCACCTTATTGCATTGGGTGAAGTTCGAATGTAGCTTTGGCCAAGGAATGTCCAAGACGCAACCACTTGCACTTGCATGTGCATATATTTTATTTTTTTTATAAATATTATGTACTATTTTTTTTAAATAACCCAAAATTTTGTCAAATAAGCCATTGATTTAATAAAACAAGAAAAATGAAAATAATAAAATGAATAATTGAACATTATCATTTTCATAAATACATCAAATTTCAATTAAAATTGAAGCCCCTCCCTCGAAAATAAATTTGAAATTTTACCTTTTTTTTTTTTTTTTAAAAATGTATATTCCGTTATACATATAAAATTAATTACATGAGGACCTCATTGCAAAAAATCTCTAGAATCATCCCTACATATTTAGTTAAAATTCAACCAAACTCGGATGAATAATTTCAAATAAGTGATTAGTTTATTTTTTTTTTTTTGAAAAACCTGCTTAGTGCTAGAAATCTCATATGTATATAACTTTGAAACTCCTCCCCCAGATGTTTCCAAAGTCTAAAAGAACTTTCCTGAGCTATAGGAGCCCCACCCCCAAGCCAACATAGGTGACTTGGAACCAGAGGCATCAAGAATGCTCGCACAATAGTAAGAATCCAAGATGCCATGCTAAGTTCAAAGAGAACTCAAGTATGGTTACTCAAGGCAATTGCAATAATATTTTGTAATGTGTAAAATAAACTTACAAGAGGCGTATTATATAGAAATGTTTTTCAATAAATTCTTGCAATGTAGCTTTCAGTTCCTTTGCATGCTTCCTTGTGATTGCATTCGAGGTGATCTTCAAGGGGCCTCTGGGTATTCTAGGTAGGTGACCATCAGTTACTCTATTGAGTTTTGCCTATTATTTTCTTTTCCCCTTCATTTTTGTGCTGTTTGCTTTTTGTGTTTGTGTATTGTTACCTGAAAATTCTTCTACCCGGGAAGCCCGTCGGTCGGGCCCGTTTAAAACATGGCCCATTAACCCGTTCGACTGCCGAACCAAGGTCAAACACACTGCTTTCCAAATGAATTGAGGCCTAATATTTGAACCTAGGCCTAAACGAAACGATAAAAAGCTTAAGGGAGAAAGAGATCCAACGGCGGATAGGAGAGATCAGGAGAAGACCTCTTTAATCAAACGGTGGTTACGCCAACCATCAGGTTCATCACTCGAAAAGGGACATATCACCCGGGAAAAACCCTTCCTGGGGACAGTTTAACAGAGACCTCTTAAATATTGGAATTACGGAATTGCCCCCAGGAAGAGGAATCCCAATTCCCGAACGTTAAAACCGCCCTCGCCTCTCTTTGGCCCTCGCATATAAATAATCTCCGAAAAAACGTTTGCCGGTGATTCGAACCCGAAACACAAACACGAATCACCGCCGACGACGAAGACAAGTCAGAGAGAGAGAGGCGTGGAGAGAATCGGAAATATTCCGACGAGAGAGGGCGTTTTGAGATTCGCTCTCTCTGTTCTGCCGCCGGCGGTGTTGTTTCAGCGATCAATGGTGTATTCCGGCGAGAGGAAAAGGCTTGGAGAGTTCATGGCGATGGGTCAGGAGAGATCGAAGCCTCTTCATAATTTCACGCTTCCTTGTTTGAAGTGGGGGACTCAGAAGTACTTGAGATGCATGAAGATTGACGGTAACGGTACTTCTGTCGCTGCCTATCACCGCTTGCCGTACCAGCGCCGTCGATCTCCGCCTTCTACAATAACCACTAGCACCCGCAGCAGGGAACTGGACTCCGCCGGTTACAATCGCCATCTGCAAGAGCGGCGGCTCAAGGTGTCAGAGGGTATCGAAGCCGTGCGCGAGAAGATCATGAAGGATCTCAAGACGGCTGCCGATAGGATGAAGGAGTCGATTTTTCGGGACGAAGTGTCCGGTGACGAGGACGAGGAAGTCGATGCTCGGGTTGATAGAGCGAAAGATAAAGCCAAGGAGAGAGAGGAATCGCCCGCGCCCGATGTCGAGCCGATGCCCTGGAATCTGAGGACTAGGCACGCCTCCGGCAAGGGTCCGATGGCCGGAGGAACATATAACAACGACAAGGGTTTGAGAATCGAGGAGAAAAAGGGGAACAATTTCTCTCCGATGAGGAACGAGTTGATGAAGCCTAGAGTACGGGCGGCGGCGGCGGCGGCGGCTGCGGACAAGAAAGAACGACCGAAATTCGCAGTGTCGCTCTCGCGGAAGGAGATCGAAGAGGATTTCATGGAGATGCTGGGTCACAGACCCCCGAGAAGACCAAAGAAGCGCCCACGAATCATTCAGAAGGAATTAGATGTAAGCTTTCTCCTGTTCAATGTCTCGTTTCGTTTCAAGTTCGTCCAATCTCTTGTTGCTAATGCTTCAATTCTCTGGCAGTCGCTGTTCCCTGGATTGTGGTTGTCCGAGGTCACTCCGGATTGTTACAAGGTTCCAGAGCTCGGGGAAAACAACAAGGTTATTTGCTTTACGTGTTGCTTGATATATGATTTCCTGTTTGGTTGCGAGAACGCTTTGGAAAACTTGAAAAAGTGCAGTGCTTTAAGTTGACAGAGGAATGAACAACTTGAAATTCAGAAACTTTCTTGGATTCTGGTGGTCTTAGCTTCTATTCTGCTATTCTTTGTTTGAATTCTCTTGATAAGTTTTCTAATTGCTTAGTACATTGTCTTTTTGCAGAGGTAGTAACAATGTTGGAACTGCGGCAACTTTAACTTGAAGCTCCAAAGGTTTCTGTTTGCTGACTGCTTGTAACTTTGAGACCCATAAATGGTGGTACAGCCATACCGCACCGTCAACTCAGTGAAATTATCAAATGTTCAGTTTCCTGGTGACTTTTGTTCCATGTTCTTCTAAAATATTTGATTTTGTTTTATAATGATCTTCGTTCAATTTTTAATATTTAGCTGAATAAGCCTTGTACAAAGAAAAGGGACAGAATTGGCTTGTTAGATAGAGGACAATGCTTCTTCTACAAGTTTACTTTTTTCTGAATCCTGTTTGATAAGCTGCATTTATGATAATCACAGAGTCTAATGCTCTTCCAAATTTATATGTTACCTGCTGCTTTATTGGAACTCTCTTGCTTTTGCTTTATTGTTCCACCCGCCTTTCTTATTTATTGAGACATCATTGGGCTTGAATGGTCCCAAATGTTAGATCTTGCCAACAAATGTTTAGGATGATCAACTAGGAAGCAATGCTCATCATAGATTACTAGTGTTGTCAATTCTTGTACCCATATCAATTCAGGTGGTGTTCGCAATCTACATGGGCATCTAGTTTGTAGGATTGGCTTCTTTTATTGACAAGAATTGGTAACTTCACTAGTTTTGTAGGTTGTTAACTAAGTCTTCATGGTACTTGCTGCCAAGTTGCTGCTTTTATGCTAGAATGTTGGTCCACATGGCAAGAACAGTGATTGAAGAATGAAAGCAGTTATCTTGCATGGGATGTGCAAGCTTGAATAGGTATCATAAAGTAGGCATGGCGGGGGCCTTTTAAACATGCCCTTAAGAAAAAAAAAACCAATAAGTTTTGAATTCATTTGGTCAGCTAATGCGGCTGAGTTTGGTTCTATGAGTGAGGGTTATTTGTGGAAAATGGGTGAAGTGTTGCACACAAGGAAAAAAGAGATGATTAGGGATTGATAGTAAGAAAGGGCAAGTAACCCAAATTGGCAAGAGGACAAATCTCAGGCAATTGGCAGCGAAGTATCGTATAAACTTATATCCAATGAAAGCCTGGTGGATGCAAATTTGAGTGCGGGGGGAATGAAATAACAGAAAAACTCTAAATGGTGGGAGTTGAACATTCGAGGTTTGATGTTTGGCCCAAGTTCATAGATTTTGTTGATGAAACATCAAACCTCGAATGTCAAAAGTTGAACTTCCAATTTAAGGATATGTTGGCCTCGATACAGGCACAATAACAATAAGTAAGCCTTCAGTAATAATAGTGAAGACAATAGAATCACTTACAATAACTATTGAATTCACTAATGACAAGCAAATCTGAGTGTGAGGGAAATGAAATAACTAGAGAGCTCTAAATTGTGGGAGAGTTGTAGAATGGCTTTCTTTAGAGTCCCCTCAACAAGTAATGTGGAGGTTATTTATAGAAGAGTAAGACGTGTAAAATTGTGCTACATGTCGTTATATCAATAGTGGTGACAAAGTGTAATAGTCATTTTTTGAGAAATGGCCTTTTTTTGGGATTATGAGTTTATTGGGTTGGTTGAAAATTTTAATGGGGTTAGCTCCGAATCCACCAGACTAAAACTTCATGAAATCATTCCCTTACAATATCAGACTAAAATTCCTATAAAAAATTTTATATTTGACATTGTCTAATATGAAATAATCAAATAGTTTAAATATAAAATCATTAAATTCTGCCACTGCAGTGCTTATTTAGGGCAAAGCTAGGCAATTGTCTTGTTCTTCTATCTACGATTAGCTCCTCAATCCTCCTTGCGCTTGGTCAGAACATCCATGCAAATGGGCCGAAGTTACATGAGAACTTTCTCCCCTCCTCCCCATTGTCAACCACTCGTAACAAGGAAGGTCTTCCTCCCTTTCAATATTCAATATTTTCTTTTAACTTACCCGAACTAGGAAATGGAATTGCAAACCTACAACACCATTGGAGGTTGCAAGTAGTTTTCGGTATCCATCATGAATATTATGAGAGTGAGAAGCATTCTTTGATAGTGATATTAGGCTCATTTGAGGTCATGTATTATGAGTCTGAGTACTATGACCGTTAGATCATGTTTTAATCAATGCTCATAACTATGACTTGACCATGAAGATAAAAATGTCAATATTACTATAATAACTTGGTGGGAGTGAAAAGGACTCCGACATTATAAATAAGAGATTCTAAGTTTAATATGATGTGTTGTGAATGGAGAAATTTTATTTGTGGCATGTTTCCACTTCAGTCCTAATCATATTGAGATTTGTTTTCATCTACCGTCCCATACTTCCACTGATTCATTGAAGTCCACTAAACCCAAAAAAGTAATAATAAAAAAAGCTAGAATAAGCCATGTGAAAAATGACTGCGTGAAGAGCAACATGCTTTTTGTAAACAAAATTAGATATCATATTGAAATATATATCCTTTCCTTACTCTAAACATCAACTCTCCTTTGTCTATCTCACAAAGGACGCTTTATTCTTAGCCTAATTGGTCGAATTTGACTAGCTTTTGAGTCAAATTTAGTCATTCATCCTTAATTTATATGTTATTTTTTCAAAGGCTAAATAGTACTTGTCATCCCTAAACTAAGATTCATGTTTCGAATTCATCCCGGAATTACAAAATGTTACATTATTTATCCTTTAACTATGAAAATATTACACCAATCGTTCTGTTGTTAACTGCAACCATTAAAATGAACAGAAAAAAATGTAAAAAAACTAGTTTTAATCCCTGAAAACCTTCTATTTATCATAGAAACCTCAAAACTTTTACATCTTACAATAAAATCACTGTCCCGTCATGGCCTTCACCTCTTCTCCTCCATCCCTCATGACCTTCATCTCTACTATGCCTAGCACTGATCTGCTATTGCCAGGTCCCCATCCTGCCGTTGGCATCTCAAGTCACAGCCACCGCTGACAATTAATTGACGGGAAAAGGGGAATAAAAGGCTGAGACCCTTGAAGCCAAAATGCGGCATTTTTCCTTGTTGATCACCATCCTTTGTTGTCATTTTCAGTCACCATTTCATTGCACTCTCTAGTCGATTAAGCATCCTTTTCCATAACGCTTTCCCGTAGTGTTTCGATCTTACTCATCGCCGTCCTCTATCATTGTTTCTTTTTTTGTTTTCGGCGAAAGAATTAAATTTAAGCCAACAAGAAGCTGCAAAAAAAGATAAGAGAACTAGAGAATGGAGCCTAACTAAGCAAATTAAGTCCAAAAAACTAAGTCACCAAGTCAAGCTCTCCAAGATCGTTGTTTCCCTTTGATCTCACTTAGATATCGCCTTTCAATCGTGCTCCAACATTGTTGCTTCTCTTCGATCATGCACTGCCTGAGGAAGATGACGATTGAAAATCACACTCCGCCTGATGAAGACAATCGTGCACCGCAAGTAGGAGAGGATTGCTCATTGCCAGAGGAAAACAATCATCGACAATCTGTAATGAAAAGAATAAAGGTGGGCTCGCAAATAGGGTGGTCAACTTGGAATCAATGATAGAGGGCATGAGAATTGAATGAGCGAAGTAAAGGATGACAGCAGTCATGGAGGAGAGATGGCAGTTAGAAGAATGTGGTTTTATTATAATATGTAAAAGTTTTGAAGTTTCTATAACAAATGGAAGGTTTTCAGGGATTAAAAATAGTTTTTACAATTTTTTCCGTCTATTTTAACTGTTGCAATTAATGGCAGGACGATTGCTGTAATATTTTCATAGTTAAAAGATAAATTGTGTAATGTTTTGTAGTTCCAGCATGAATCTGAAACATGAGTCTTAATTAGGGACGACAGATATAATTTACCCTTTCTTCAAACAATCAATTTTATCAATAGAGTTCTTTTTTCGCTTCTACTAGATCTAGTTTTCTTCTCTTTGTCAAATAAGGCAAAAAAGTTACAGATTGAAAAGTTAATAGCATGAGTTCTACTCAATGGAGTCGGTCAATCTACTTTCTCATAATTGATCAAGTATTAGCGTTTGTTAGTTAATTCAAGTAATATGATAGGTTTATGTCTCTTATTTTTTAGTGTTTTTTTTTTCTATCAGTTTCTAGATTTGAATACTGAGTGTACTCATATATTTTTTATAATTTTTCAGCATGAGTTAAACCTACTACCTTTATAAAATTTAAGTTATATCTTATTAGTAGATAGGTCTAACCTACAGTTAATACAAAACTTTCTAAAAATGCAAGAAGAAGAAGATACCGCATCGAACTTTCGAAGAATTTCATGATTAGTCCCTGAATTATATACGACGTTACATCAATTTGCACCCACCAAGAGCCCGGGCCCCGGGACTGGAAGGATCGGCCGACTACCGACGCTGCTGAGTGGCTTGCTTGACGCAGAGAATAATGTGGGTGTGGGCCAGGCGTTGAAGTTTGACATGGCCAAAACGAAGGAACAGGCCCTCATCTGTGCCTCTGGTCCGGTCTTCGTGGCGTGCGAGCTGACCTCTGGAATTTCGATTAAAATTGATAGCAAGGAATTTGGATTAGATAGTGGGATTAAACATGGATTAATTACAATTTTCCCCTCAAAATTTATATAATATTATAATTTTTCCTTCTATTTCATAAATATACATTTTGCTCCTATCTTTTTTATACTGTCCAATAGTAATTTCTGTTTTAAAGTCTTAATTTAAACTATACGGTAATTATCTTCAAGTAATTTCAGCCTATATGGTACTTTTTATAGTTAATGAACATTTTAAATTATCAATTTTCTTTTCTGTAAATGTAAAACAGTTTTTCTTCATAAAGTGCAAAGTGGAGATTTCTGAAATGCAAATGGACAAAGTGTAATATCATTTGAACCTCAAGATGCAAGTTGCAGTTAACCCATTAAAAATTGACGTCTTAAAAATGTATTTCTCCTATACCCTGTTTGATATAAATGTTGATCACGACTCAAGACGATAAAAAATCCCAGTGTCAAACAACTTATCAGTTGTTTTTAAACTCTTCGTCTCTTCCCACGATTCAAATCATTGAAAGCCCCTTGAAGTTGCTGCTTTTGGACTATTTAAGTACCTAAATATCTAAATTGAAATAATGAAAAAGGCCTTCAACTTTTTTTTTTTTTAATTCAGAAGGTTTCTACTGGAATACAAGTTAGGAAACCCCTGCCACATTCTAGTCTAGACTCACGACACTCTAGCCCTCCCCACTTAAACAAATTTTCGCTACATGGAGATTTGAACATTCGGCCGTTGAAACTATTGAACATTTGGCCTAGAACTCACATGCAAAAGTCCTTCAACTTTTAATTTTGTAACTATTTAACATACTCTTCCTATCCCAAAATTTTATCACTTTGCCCACCTACGTTTTTGTGTCTCATAAAATTTGTCTTTTTTCTATGATTATGTATATTTTTCCAAATGTACATTTTCTACTATATAAAAATTATGTGTGCTTATGCATTCGTTCAGGGGAAGAATCAGAAAAAATAGTTAGCATGGGCAATAGTTAATTTTTCTAGAACAAATAACTGTAACATTTAAAATTTAGGGGGTTGAGTTGCAAATTTCATTTAAAAAAATACTACATTGTAGTTTTATCAAATTTCAGTTAAGGCAATTGCCCTAATTCACCATAACGTGGCTTCATCACTACGTTTGTTGCTATAATTGTAAGAATATTTGGTAAAAGGGAAAATTATTAAAACCCCTTGAGGTTTTCTCGAACCTATAGTTTTGTCCCCTTATTTTCAAATATCTACACTTACCCCCTTGGAACTTAACAGATTTATTCACCGTTAACATAAAAAAGAGAAATTGTTTGACTTTGCCCTCCTAACTTTATTCTATGAAAATTTTGCCCACTAACTATTGAAATCGTATCAAATAAAACCAATTAATTTGGAAAAACAAAAAGAAAGAAAGAAAATGATTAGAAAATGATTTTCGTCTCCCTATTCTGGACTCCTAAGAATCATGAACAGACTTCTGATAGTAAAAAATCATGAACGGACTTCTGACAATCGTGAATCTGGAGACCTGGTATGTACCCGAACTTCTGAGACTCGTGCGAATTCCAGCAACACCACGCTTGGGTCTTCTCATCCGTCTGCCTTCTCTTTCGCAGAATTGCCTCGATCTCACTAACGCCACTGTGCCTCGATATCGCTGTCCGGTGGGTGATTGGGTGTTGTGTGATTGTGTCGGAGACTCAGACCGTCTGATAGAGCATCGAGCAGTCGAGAACTAGAGCATGGGAGGAGTCGCCCCAGCGACCAACGAATAAGGAGTCGCCGTCGTCTTCGCAGTTTTCCTTTGTCGCCTTGTTGCCTCAGTGCCTCAGAGACGGATCACGGATGGATTGGACGAACTACGAACCCCACCGTCGCGCAACCGCAACGCCTGTGTGATGCTAAATGCCGCCACACTGGAAGACGGGATGGGAGGTGATGCGATGATTATGCGATGCGAGTTAAGCGAGGGAACTGGTCAAGCGAGCATCAAGCATTCGGAGCACTGGAGCAAAGGTCTGGTAGTGGTAGGGATTCGGGGGAATTGGGAATTAGGAATTGAATGTATAACATAACATAACTGAAACGACGTCATGCGTTTTGAATGAGAGTAAGCGAGAAATACACACTCGGTTCCCATTCTTTTTTATATATGCCTCACTGCCCCCCATCTTTATATTTTTTTCAGAATATTTAGGAGGTAAAATGCACACTCAGTCCTTAATTTTTGATAAAATCACCAAATTAGTACCCATACTTACGTTTTTTCAAAATTCCCGGGGGCAACAGCCACCCCGCCCCCAGCATATGGTAGCTACGCCATTGGTCCCTAAACGAAACTCGCGCCGCTGCCATTATCTCCTTCATTCGCTACCCCGATGCTCTCCTCTGTTGGTGAAACCAAGCCCAACGCTCCCACTCCTGGCTAGCGAATCAACCAACCTCCACTCCCAGTGATTCACACACGATTCCGCCTCTCATTTCACGCTGATTCGTCTCCCTTCTATTGTGAAATCGATTGCTGCGGGAGCAACAAAATTGTCGTTCTCTCGGCCCTCCATCCCTAGGATCTAGCTCTCCATGTGTTGTTGTTTGATCGATTCCGGTTGCAATCTCTGACTGTTTCTGTGTTGGTTTTGTGACTAATCCAGTCTTTGCTTTGCTGATCGAGCCTTCTACTTGGTTGATTTAGTTTGCTAAATCGATGGAGAAGAAAGGGCGGCAAATCAGCAGCAGCGAATCATTAGCAAATCAGGCAACGTATCATCGATGAGCCAGCGGCGACCCCCTCACTCCCTGCTATTCCTTTCAACCCAGTCCTCAAAACTCTCTATAAGTGGCAGTTTAAGAATGAGCGATGGCAATGCAAGGCATGATGAATGGCCGTTTGCATCACCTTTCTCTTTCATCTGGTTGTTTTAATCTCTTAGAATATAATTTTTGTTTATTGATTTTGTTTTTCTTAAGTTAGGAGCAATGTTTCTTGTGAATGAAGTCTAAGAGGGCTAAGTTAGGTGTTTTTCCTTTTATGTGGTAACGGCATGAAAGTAAATATGGCAGTATATCGCCCCTTACTACGAGTAAGTGATACGCAGTACAAATGTTTTCACACTTTGTTATTTTATCACATGATATGCCACTGTAATACCGTTGTATTTTGTAATATATAGCATATCGCTCACTTTTCATGCACATTTTGTCTAAAAACCGTAGTATATCACAAATTCTGTAAGGTTTGTATCGCGATATTTTATTTTTTACAAATGTGTGTGAAATATTTTTTCCATTCATTTTACATCAAAATACGTAAATATATAAAACATTAAAATATAATTAATACACGTATCATAAAATAAATATTTTATTTTTTATTCTTTTGGTTATTTTTCTTAGTTAACATAAAAATTTAATGGTTACTTTGAGTCACATAGGAACTCAATGTGGTATTAGAAAATGTATTGTTATTATTAAAGTATTATTTTTTTCTCTTACATCAATAAATTAGTTTCTTTATGAATATTATCTATTTTGCTCTATATATAACATTCTTTTATTTTTATTTTTTTTGTATTAAAAAAATATCTTGTATCATGTATATTTTACTTATATCCAAAAAATTATGATAAGAAAAATTAGGATATATATAAAATGTGGAAAAAATTATTAAATTTATGTTATTTTAAAATAATGTTCTTTTTTTTTTTGTGTGAAAATGATAACAATATGCAGTGCAGAATATCATGCGATATACCTTAAAAATTTGGGGTGCGATACACTTAATTGTAACAGTATTTAACACTTTGGGTAACAGTTAATGATGTTAATTTTAGAGAATGATAAGTGTAGATATTTGAAACTAAGATGATAAAATTATAGGATCGAGCAAACCTTAAGGGGTTTTAATAATTTTTCCTTGGTAACAAGTAGGATTTGATAATTATGTCTAATTCGCTTGTGTTACACATCGTTGTAACATTTATAAAAGATTAAAAGTGAGATATTTTGGAAGGGAGGTAGTACGATTTTCTATACTTTAATTGTCTTACAAATATGAATCACGTGAATCGAAATATAAATAAATGATAAATCTATTGTTACTGTTGATAAAAGTTAATTTATTTTTCTAGGAAAAAATTAGTTCAGTTATTTACTTTACCCAATAACTATTTTTCTTGTTATCACACTACAAGAAAAGAATGTTCTTAGGAGGGCCATTAGAGGCTAAGCCCACGTGGCCTGATGAATTGGGCTCGTAGCTGACGCTTTGAAACTTTTAGGCTATATGGCTCAAAGGCCTTGCAGATAAATAAGGTATTTACGGTCTCTAATCGGCCCATGCAAATTACGGTTCCATTCTTTTTTATATGTCTCACTGCCTTCCATCTTTATATTTTTTTCACAATATTTAGGGATAAAATTTACCTTCAGTCATTAACTTTTGATAAAATAACCGAATTACTACCCCATACTTATGTTTTTTCAAAATTCCCGGGCAACAGCCATCCCCAGCTTACGGTAGCTACGCCATTGATCTCCGGATGAAACTCGCGCCACCGCCATTATCTCCTTCGTTCGCTACCCCGATCCTCTCCTCTGTTGATGAAACCAAGCGACGCTCCCACTCCCGGCGAGCGAATCAGCCAACCTCCCCTCCCAGTATTCACACACGATTCCGCCTCTCCTTTCACGCTGATTCGTCTGCCTTCTATTGTGAAATCGATAGCTGCGGGAGCAACAAAATCGTCGTTCTCTCGGCCCTCCATCCCTAGGATCTAGCTCTCCATGTTTTGTTGTTTGATCGATTCCGGTTGCAATCTCTGACTGTTTCGGTGTTGGTTTTGTGACTAATCCAGTCTTTGCTTTGCTGATCGAGCCTTCTACTTGGCTGATTTAGTTTGCTAAATCGATGGAGAAGAAAGGGCGGCAAGTCAGCAGCAGCGAATCATTGGCAAATCAGGCAACGTATCATCGATGAGCCAGCGGCGACTCCAGCGGCGACTCCCTCGCTCCCTACTATTCCTTTCAACCCAGTCCTCAAAACTCTCTATGGTCAGTGGCGGTTCAAGCACGAGCGATGGCAATGCAAGCAGAGGCATGATGAATGGCGGTTCGCATCACCCTTCTCTTTCATCTGGTTGTTTTAATCTCTTAGAATATATGTTTTGTTTATTGATTTTGTTTTTCTTAAGTTAGGGGTAATGTTTGTTGTGAATGAAGTCTAACAGAGCTAAATTAGGTGTTTTTACTTTTCTGTGGTAATGGTATGAAATTAAATACGTCGGTATATCGCCCCTTACTACGAGTAAGTATTACGCAGTACAAATGTTTTCACATTTTGTTATATTATTGCATGATATGCCACTGTAATACCGTTGTATTTTGTGATATATAGCATACCGCTCACTTTTTGTGTACATTTTGTCTAAAAAACACAGTATACCACAAATGTCGCAAGATTTGTACCGTGATATTTTATTTTTCGCAAATGTGTATGAGATATTGTTCCATTCATTTTACATCAAAATACATAAATATATAAAACATTAAAATATAATTAATACACATATCATAAAATAAATATTTTATTTTTTATTCTTTTGGTTACTTTTCTTAGTTAATATAAAATTTAATAGTTACTTTGAGCCACATAGGAACTCAATGTGGTATTAAAAAATGTATTGTCATTATTAAAGTATTATTTTTTTCTCTTATACCAATAAATTAGTTTCTTTATGAATATTATTTATTTTGCTCTATATAAAACATACTTTTATTTTTTTTGTATTAAAAAAATATCTTGTATCATGTATATTTTACTTATATCCGACAAATTATGATGAGAAAAATTATAATATATATAAAATGTTTAAAAAATTATTGAATTTATGTAATCTTAAAATAATATTCTATCATTTTTTTTAAATGATAATGATATGTAGTGCGGAATACCATGCGGTATACCTTAAAAATTTGGCGTGCAGTACACTTAATTGCAACAGTATTTAATACTTTGGGTAACGGTTAACAATGTTAATCTTAGAAAAGGGTAAGTGTAGGTATTTAAAACTAAAATGATAAAATTATAGGTTCGAGCAAACCTTAGAAGGTTTTAATAATTTTTCCATGGTAGAAAGTAGCATTTGATAAATATGTCTAATTAGCTTGTGTTACACATCGTTGTAACATTTATAAAAGATTAAAAGTGATAGATATTTTGGAAGGGAGGTAGTACGATTTTCTATACTTTAATTGTCTTACAAATATGAATCACGTGAATCGAAATATAAATAAATGATAAATCTATTGTTACTGTTGATAAAGTTAATTTATTTTTCTAGGAAAAAATTAGTTCAGTTATTTACTTTACCCAATAACTATTTTTCTTGTTATCACACTACAAGAAAAGAATGTTCTTAGGAGGGCCATTAGAGGCTAAGCCCATATTGCCTGATGAATTGGGCTCGTAGCTGACGCTTTGAAACTTTTGGGCTATATGGCTCAAAGGCCTTGCAGATAAATAAGGTATTTACGGTCTCTAATCGGCCCATGTTGGCATCTCGAACTAATTTTGTCCTCCAGTCTTTGCTAGCAAATGCAAAAAACTCCGGCTAACCAGAACTTGCCTTATCTTGCCCTAAATATTGGTGGTTCCTTCTTTGTTCACTGTTAGGATAATCTATACATGTTTACATGGAATGATGTATTATCATAGTAAGAAAAAAGAAAGACAATTGAACCAATATAATTAGCTTTTTATGAAAAATTACTAGAGGTAGAGTTCAAACCTCGAACTCAGCTTAGTGTCCAAAAAGCCTTGGCCACTTTGGCTAGGCTGCGGGAAAAAACCATGGTGTTTCTAGTTGTACCCAATCTCCTGAAATATTTTCTCACGTCTAAACTCTAAAGTGGTCACAAAAATTACCAAATTTGGGCAAAAAAAGGGAGAGAGACATGTTGGCATGTTTGATTGCCACATCAGATAAGTTTGATGCCATGTAAGATGAGAATGGTGTTGGGCATACAATTTTCTTTGGGTTTAACTGACAGGTGTCTTTGCCACGCCAACAAAGATGGGCATGAGGCGCCAACACTCTCAACTTCCAGCCGGATTCGATACGCCACCGCAAAAGGCGCTAAATTGCTAAATTATGGTTTCAAGTCCTCTGAGTTTTAAGAATTAGGCAAGTTACCCTTATTCTTCCTACCTTGAAACTTATAATGCTTCTGGTCCTAAATTAGGACGCGATTCACACTGTTCTGGAATTTAAAAAGAACCTATTGAAGACCATGGATTCAATTAGAGCTAAAACAAATTCCACTGAGAGTAACAAGTGCAACGGATAATTTTTTTATTGATAGAGTTTTTCAAATTTTATAGAAAAAATAGATCTTTTCACACCCTTGAACTGCGGTATATAACTACATTTTTGTTGAATAGATTTTTTTCATAGAAAAATGGGGAAAAAGTTGCGAATGATGGGCCGAATAAATTTCAACTATTGGTTCGATACAAATAACTAAACTAAATAATGCGACACACCGCTTACCATATGGACTTGGTAAATGGTATACATATTTTCACATCTTATCAATTTATGATACACTATTCCACAGTATTTTACTTTTTGCAATTTCAAGCAATGCATGTGTTATAACATTTTTTATTTTTTCATTATATCAATATACCATACATACATATATAAAATAGTAAAAATATAATTTTTATATTTCATTGAGTTTTTCTTAATCTATCAACAAACTTTTTTTTTTGGCTGAATAATGTTTATTTTGTCCTATATATTCTAGTTTTTATATGTTGTTGTGTAATATAATATTTTGTTTCAGAATATGTCTATCTATATTAGGAAAATTATGAATATATATATATATATATAATGTTTTTCATTTTAAAATAGTATGCGTATTCTTTTATGAAATCAATAGCAATAAACGGCAAAACATACCATGTGATATATCTATGATTAAGGCAGCGTATTGTATCGGTTTCAAAATTACATGTTCGAGTATCAATCAACAAATTGTTGGCACTTACTCTCTTTGCATGGCCTTGCCTCCACTTCGAGCTCAATTGTTCTAAAACATACGTAGTGGTTATAATTGAAATTTTTTTTGATAAGTTGGGGGGCATCCCATATATTACCTTTTCCCAAAAGCAAACAAAAGCAAATATCACCATCACAGTTGAGGGTCACTCAAGACAGCCATGCTCAATTTTATTATTGAACAAATAATTGAGGGAAAAAAATCAAAAAGCAAGTGAGAGCCATGTTTACCTGTCCCCTAAGTCCTATACATTTTTTTTTGGGTTTTTCCTCCTTTGATCAGCAAGCCCTGAACTATTAGCATGTTCAATGATCAGGATTCAAACATCCAAATTTAAGTATCTTATTTCATATAATTACAAATCTAAAGTTTTTCTTTTTGTGCATTACCATGTTCTATCGAAAAATCAATATGTATATTTCTAAAAGGAAGTATGCAATGTTAAGGTAACTCTGATTTTCTCCAAATAAAATTTTTAATTTGATTTCAATTGTAACAAAGTTCATTTGTTCATGGAAATAATAATCTAATTATTTATTATTTTTATTTCCTTTTAATTATTTTTATTTGGCCAATAAAACCCTTTTATAAGTTATATTTTTTTACAAATAGTAATTTATATTGTAGAAAAAAATGAGAAATGTAGTGGGTCAACGAACTCCTTTTTTTTTTTTTGTACTCAAAATTATCTACAAGAAATTTAAGGCATGGGAGAAGGGGGCTGCATTTTGAAATCTGGTTGCAGATGAGGCAAGGCAAAACCCTTGCCATTCATGCCTAGTTGAGAACGCAAGGGACCCCCTATTTTAAAGTGGATTGATCTACATGTCAATATGATTAATAATATTTCATTTGACTGGTACTTTTTAGAGGTTAATTGTATGATTAGATCGTAATTTTTAATTATTGTTGAAGTTTTGATCCTAATATTCAATTTGCACGTTTTGATTCCCTAACACCATTAAAATGCTTCATTTTGGCTCTTTTCTAGACGGAAATCGTTATCTTGAATGGAAAATATCACGTCAGCATATGATTGTAAGAGAAAATGCTAATGTTAACCCCTGAAAATTTTTTTTTTTGGCCAAAAAATCTTCAAAAATTTGAAATCTAACAATAAGTTCCTAACTATTTGTCCCTAACCCTTTCCTGCCCATTGTCCGCCGTATCTAACCCTCTCTCACCCCCCATCCGCTATCCCTAACCCTTTCTCATCTCTCATCTGCTATCCTCACACGCCTATCTGCCATCCCTAACCCTCTCCCACCCTATGTTTGTCGTCCCCTTCGGCCTCCTCCTCCCTTCAACCCCTTTGCAAATGCCTCGTTCTTTGCCAAACCCCTGTGATCCCTCTCCCTCTGCAAAAGGCTTGTTCTCCCTTTGGAGATGGAGGTGTCTTCATGCTTGTATCCTAGGGTTTCCTCTCCAGGGACAACCATGGTCTGGGTAGGATCCGATTAGAGTGCCGATTAATGTCGTCATTCGCCTGCTGTAGAGTTTCCTCTCCGATTGGGCTCAGCACCAAGGGATGCTATAACTGCATCAACATTAGCGTGGCGCAAATTGTCACAGCTTGATGGTTGAATGGCTTAGCACCAGTGAGTGGGAGGAGAGTTTTATTTTTCATATTTTCAAAGAAAAAATTTAACTTCGTAACATTTTAAATTGCCACCCAATCAGACAATATTGGAAGTAGAAGTGGAACAAAATAATTCAGATGAATTAACAAACTTGCTAGCACATGTATCATTCTATCCCCATCTAATCTTCCTCTACTAAATTGCTAATAATTTTGCTAATGACATGCTAATCATGAAACTATAACTAAATTCCAGGAGCATCCAAAACCCATGTGTATTCCAATTAATCAACTGAAACTGCTTCATAGACCAAATAAAATGTAAATAAAGATGGCAAATGTTAGTAATACATAATTTACCGTGTAAATAATTTTACTATTTATCTCTTCTTTTTCTTAACCTTACCGTTACAGAACAGTGAGCTGAACCCCAAAAAATCGACAGTCCCGTTGGTCAGGAACAGCTGCGGAAGACTCAGAACAGGGCTCACTCGAACCCCACTTCCCTTCCAGTTCTTCAATGGCGGCTTTCTGGTCGGACCGTGGAACTCGTACCCGCCCGAACCCGAGGGAACCGAGCATTTCCTTGAGACAGACGGCTGCTTCCGGAAACTCCGCTTCTCGGGCTCTTTTCGTGTCTTCGGGTCTGGAGCAGACCCAGTGGAGTTGCTCCGGGCCAGAAACCGTAACGATGACTTGATCAAGCTTTTGCTCTGTGTACTGTCGCAATTAAGACTGCTGCTTCTCTTGAACTGCCAGAAGTTGAGGTACTTGTCTGTTTCGTGGTCCACCTCGTCATCGACGTCGCTCATCAGCAAGAATTCCTTCAGCCTGGTGATCTTCTTCTCTGCTGATTTGTCGTCGTTTGTTGTTTCCCGAGAAACGGAGGGACGATCGAGGTCGATTGGTCTGCTGGGTTGTTTGGGTACGACACGTCGGATCTTGCCGTTGAAGAAGAGCTCGTCGGCAGACGGAAGTTCGGGGACGACGAAGCTGTTTCGGAAGCAAAAGTCGATGTCAGAGGGTGAAGAGTTCGATTCCGACCGTTCGAGATCGAAGGCCCGTCTGGAATCTTGGGGGGAAGAGAGTGAAATCTCCGAGCAGAGTTCGACCGCCATAGCTTGTCGCAGAGAGACATTCTCAAAGAGTGGAGGGCATGTTTGGATTCGGTGTCAAGAGAAAGAGAGGAATAAGAGAAGACGGAGAAGAAGCGCGGCAGCAGCTTTGCCTCGTTTATTTCGTTGCCGAAACAGGAACGAGAAGAATTGGTAACATAGGAAGAGGAATTTTTTGGATTCTGAACGAGGAAAAAACAGATTCCGATGTCCCAAGTTAATCAAGTGTAAATTCCCATCGCGTCACTTTTTCTATTTTTGTATATTTAAAAGGTCTAACTACAGAATTAGCCCCCAAACTTGGCCAACTCAAACAAGTTGGTCTAAAACTCAACATTTACTTAAACTTAGCCCTTGAACTTTGAAAAATTATGCAAGATAGTCCATAAATTATAGTATTAAATGGATGGTGTTAGGGGGAGGATGAGGTGGCTTTTGGTTAGCTGAGGTGGAGTTAAGCTTGGGTCTCCAAATTTGAACAGCCTTTCCTGTCACCGCCACCCTCCACTCTACCCATAGCCTCATTCTCAAGTCTTGTTAACTCGTTTGGTGCATGTTAATTGCCGTAATTGAGATCTGCTTCTTCATGAAAGCGTCTGAAAATAATGCTATCATGTACTATCCACTAGCCATTTTCAAGTCAGTTGGAATCAAGAACAAGCACGAGCTTATTGGAATCAACGTGATAACAGGAGAAACAAGGCTCTATTCGTGCTGATGTCGGCCCTTTACTCCGACAGATTCGGCTGCTGGCCATTTCCACTGGTTAGGATGAGTGGGAGGGGGGTGGCTTTGATCTTGCTAGGAGTCAAGTCATTTTAGGGATCAAGATTCGTTTCATTGCCCCAATTACCATAGTGGATTTGTTAAAGAAATTGAAACACCCATTCGATTGCCCCTCAACTACCGATTCATTGAGACGCCAGGTGCATACTCTGACACTAGCCCTAGTTTAGGCCCTAACGTCGATCTCAGTTCTATTCTAAGTCTAAGAAATCGTCGGGCTCACAGGAACACCAATGATCAGTTTCTATTCAATCCTATTATTGTACTTCATGGGACTAACTCTGATACAGATGACTTTGGGCTTTCACCGGTGACCTCCACTAAGAGTGTACCTGCCTCCTCCATATTAGCCATCTATAGCCACCTCAGCAATAGCATCAATGCCGTTTGTTGTCTATGAATTAGACTAATTTGCATAGATCTTTGAAGTTCAAGGACCAATATTTATTGTGTTGTAAGTTATGAACCAACTTGCTCATGTTGGCAAAGTTCAGGGGTTACATATATGGTTAGGGCTATTTAAAAAGATATTTGTCTATTTCAAGATATGTGTCTATTTTTTTTTCTTTCTTTTTTCTTTCTCCTTATCAAAAAGAAAAAAAAAATTGTTACTTTTCATATTTATATTATACCTTTTGTTATCGAAGTTAACTTTCTTACTACATAAAGCCTATTCATACTCTTTTTTGTAATTATTCCTTCTGGTAAATAGTGGCTTTGAGAAAACATATTTCATAATATCATTTTGGAAAAAATACTCTAATACGATTATGTGACACATTATATAAAATATTTACAAATCTGATATATATTATGGGACGAGTGATACTGTAAAAAAAACACTTAAAATTTTGTCTTTAATTAAATATTAATATTTATAACTTAATAAAATTTTAGTACCATTTTTAGTACGTTAATTTTTTTTTTGTTTTCAAGCTTATGTGCTTTTTTATATATTCAAAGTCATATATTACAATTGCTTAAAAAGTTAAGAAAAATAAAACATTTTCTTTAAGGGAAAACTTGATAAAAATATGTTCTATCAACTTAAGGTGTGGGCATGGATCGGTTAAAACTGAAAACCAATCCGAACCACCTCTATTATGTTGGTCTCAGGTGAAAAAGAAAAACTAACAGTGGTTCATGAGTTGGTTCCATTATTAATAACTCATTTAGTTCTATGTTGGTTTGGATTTCATATGAAACTGAACTGAAGATATATACTTAAATATACTATACTAAGATTTATGTTATTACATGCTATTTGCCAATGGTATTTATTCATTCAAAATTATACTATGGGTGATTTTCCCCCTAAAACACAAGACCAAGCTATATTTTCTTCTTATTGAAGTATGTCACTTATTATGCTACTCTTCCAAATTATACAAATAACATGTGTATCCAAACTTTGATTAGTTGTGAACCATGTTAAGTATCTCTTAATGTGGTGAACTTTGATAGATGTAGTTATCTTTTGCTCTTCAATTGTTGTTTAAGATGAGATTTTATTGGATTTTGTAGTTCTTATATGTATGCATTCAAAACTAAAAAGAACTAAGAACTATAATTGAAAAAAATTGAATAATACTAGCTCTTTTTATTTCTTTGGTTGAGTATGTTTTTACTAGCACTATAAGTTTTTTGTTTATTGATCCCTAACTTAAACCATGCCAATAGAATCCCAAACTTATATTAAATTTGGTTGGAGTTAACGCATTCGCTTTTAATAGCACTAGATTGAGTCTGGTTCACAGGTTATGCATGATTCCAAACATTCCTTGAAGTAATTAATGGTTATATTTACCTCATCCTTTGCATTGTATGCCACTTTTACTTCAATTTCTCTATAATTGTCAGTGACTAGTCAAATTGGAAAACTGATGAAGAGGGTGAGAAACATATACTATTCATAGTTTCAGGAAGCATAGGAAAGCCTACAACAGGGATAGGGATGGAAGTCAAGCGATTCGACATTTTCAAGGATAATTTGAGGTTCATTAATGAACATAACTCCAATAACCAAACACACAAGCTAGGTGTCACAAAGTTCACTAATTTGACTAATAAGGAACATTGAGCTACTTATTTGGGCACTAAGAGTAATCCCAAGCATTGCGTCATTACAACAAAGAATGCCAACTGCTAATATGCTTCCCACCTAGGTGATAAGTTGTTCAATTTTATTGATTACAATTGTACTACATCCATGGCCTATAACCGTCATGCACAAAAAGGCCGATGGCACTATCTAAGCTCGATCCAGTAGGAAACACATTGATGAAGTCCGAATTGACAATCGAGCGCCCAATCAGTTCATGTA